>WFKR01000007.1:0-147352 GCA_025331145.1 Rosa persica | reverse complement strand
TTTTTTTTTTTTTTTTAGTCGATTTCGACATGTTATTTTTGCTCACCACAATTTGGTTAGTGATATCATTATACTAGATGTGTATTCGAAAATGAATGACTTATCATTGAATCCCAGTTAATAAAATAACAGGGACACAAACAATGTACATTATTCGTGCACATCGTCTCTCACCTGCTGTGTTGAAGCTGATCATTCTCCGGCCGAGAGGAGAATGAATGAATGGAGTTGCTTGGAATATAGAATACTATCAAGCCCAAGAGATTAATGCCGGTTTGCGTTTAATTGAAGATTTGAAGGGGGATATAGGAATACAGACAGACACAGCTCCCCATAATTGGAACCGATTTATTTTCAAGTGTGTGTTGCCTTGCGTCCCCAATAATGAGGAGTTGTTGACACTTGTTGATCAATAGTCATCACGTTTGTCAAGAAAGAAAGAAAGAAAGAAGAAAGAAAGAGAGAGAGAGAGAGAGGTGGGTGATTCGAAAAGGGAAAGAAGGGAAGCACACAGTTGGTTGATAATTTAATTCATATTTCTAGATTCGGAAGGTGGTAAAATCTCGAGTCTTTTTGGGAGTGAAAAAGGTGGTAAAACACGAAGAAATGACAAGAATAACAGACACTTGGTGTTGACGTAGGATTCAGGCGCCATTCAAACGCTATTGTTTATTTAACAAAAGGAAATATAAAAAAAAAATTTCAAAAATTTAAAATTGAGAGAGAAAAGAAAAGAAAGGAAAGCGACCTGCTGAGGATGCCGATATATACAATACAACTAGTTCCACCGAGTTGTGTATATACCCAATAATAATAATAATATTGTGCTGTTGAGTGCTGAGGTCGATCGAACAAGCTTAAAGCGATTTCCAATAACAAAGAATTTCCAATCCCCGGTATTAGAGTTTTTCAGTAGTACCAACCATAAAAAGAAAGAGAACATTTTCTCTTTGGTTTACTCGTTTTTTCAACTCTGCGATCTTGATAGTTGATACCGCCGGGATGATTGTGGGCCGTACAGTTGGTTTTTCTTCAGACCTTTGATGCCCACAACTCCAAGTTCATCTCTTTCTGTTATCTGGTGAGTCCTACAATTCCAATTCTACTCTTTGCTTGCTCTTCTGATCGACTATCTTGGTTTGCATTTTCTGATATTTGAATCAATCTGCTATTGCTTCCAAGTAATTGTATGCTGGGTTCTTTCCTCCATTTGTTGCTTGTTTCTTTACTCATCATATAATCTCGAGCTCTAGTTAACTGTTTAGTGAGGAAAAGCCAATTCAGTACACACATTTCAACGTATGGGGCTGCACGAGAATTCACCGTCTTTTATTAAGTTTGGACACCACTTTTTCTTTCCAACTCTTGTCCAATGTCATGGTTCATGCCATTCTTGTGATTCTTTTGCCTTTAAAGACTATTATAACATACTTTTCTGAATGCATGTTTCTTGCTTCACCTATAACATCTAATTGTGATTTTGTGCAGAAATTATTACAACTTTTCGCCACTCAGTCGGCCATCTGATTAGAGACGAGGTTGGGGTTTGATCAATTTTTGACAATCGCGTCATTTCATGTTATCAAACTAGTCTAGTTTTTTCTTTTGGAAATGGAGAGATTTCCTAATTTCTATTCTGACACTAGTAATTTTCAAGGAGAGTTCTAGTCAGAGCCATTTCGGTGTTGCTCGTGAGCAACCTAATACTTGTACTTTGTTGGTTGACATTTAATTACGCTTTGTTTACCGTTTATGTTCCACCTTCCTTGTGACATATATCTGCATTTCTTGCACCATTGTATTTGAACTTTCATTTCTCTTTCGTATGGGAGTCTATTACCTGCATTCTGTTCTCATCACCACTCTTCCATCTGAAGAGGGTTTACATATCCATACAGAAGTAGATGCATGTGCACATACAGCTTCAATTTCAATGGTGCTGGTGCTGATAGACTAAATTTCATTTGAGCTGGCAGATATAACAATACAAGGACATGGGATGCCTGGTGTCAACACCGAAAGATACAGTTGGAAATAGGAGGAGGCCATCAAACATCGGTGAAGTTTCTGTTTATGTTCCTGGTCTGCGAATACCTAAACCCGTTGATTTCTCTCAGTCACTTGGTGATCATTTGTCCAAGAGTTTAGTAGAACGTCTATCTGCTTTAAGAACTCGTATAGTTGTAATGGCTGGCCAAGAAGGTCCTACAATCACAAGAACAAGGAGAAGAACCCAACACGGTTAGTCATAAGCACAATTTGTTGTTTCATCCATATAACATGTGAACTTAGGTATTTCAATATCTGAATCAGTTCTTCTCCTCAGGTGGTTCAACATTAGCTGATCTCCAGCAGGCTCTTGAGGATTACTTACCTGTTCTTTTGGGGTTAATGAAAGATGGTAAATTTTCTGCCTTACTCATCTCATAAAACTGTGTCCACATGTTTAGATAAATCCTCAAGTGTGTTTCTTATGTCTCTTGTGAAGGAAGCCAGCTACAACACAAGGTTCAATTTGTGTGGGTAAATCAAGAGGATGATGCAGAGGTGGGCATGTTGGAGAACTCATGAGTTCACATTTCTCTGATCGACATATCATACTGTTTTTTTTTTTTTTTCCTTTGCTCTTTTGCTCTTTTTTTAAATAGGGTTGAGATTCCATTATCTTGTCACAGGAAACCTGGCTTGATTTGAATGAATCATTTTTCAGGAAACAGCTATGTCTAATGGATGGTACGAGGTGATGTCAATTTTGCATTTAATGGCAATGCTATCATTATCACAAGCTAACTTATTACTTCTTCCGAGAACATCTGCTGACGGTCACCAGCCAAAAGTATCAGAAGGTAGATATCATTGCATGAGACTGAGCCATAGGCAATTTAATCATGTCTTTTTTCATTTTATCATCTCATTTGTTGTTTTAATGTTGCTTGTTATGCCAATGGAGGAAAGTAGCATTTTTGAATCTTTCTACAGTTAGCTTAGACCTTTAATAGTAACGAAGTCTTCTCTTTGTTGAGAATTTTCTAAGAAAGCTGCAGTGTATAGCATGAAACAGTTTTCTGAGATTAGAATGAGAGTGCAGTAAGCTGTTCTGCTGATTATATAGAGTATTTAAAGAAATCTATCCTGTGGACAGATTCATTTAGCAGATACTGAGCATCAGTCCTCATTCTCAGTCATACAAGCAATACCTTTTTTATTTGTATTTATATCCATGGCACGTTTCACATGGTTTTTATTTGCATATTTTATTCCACTTATCCTATTTGATATAAAATATAGAGCTTTGAATGAAGTTGTAGCATGATTATATTCATCTAATTTTCTTGTCTTCCATCTACAAGGTTCAATCTGCTGATGGTCATTCTTATGTATCAGATTTGATTGAAACCTAGTATGGATGAGAACCAATGACAAATAGGTAAAAGCTATAGTTATGGAGTACACTAAGCTCATGAGAGTCTTCAAACCCGTAAAACAGAATCCTGATATCTTAAAAAGAGATCCCCGAAACAACTGAAAGATCTCCTGTTTATGTTATGTTGTGGTGTTTTTGCTTAGTTTTGACTTGTACAAGCAGTAGTTAGTCATCAGTTAACTTATTAGTCAATGCTGTTTGCCCCCGGCACGATTTCTTTTGTTTTCCTGGTCCTAATTTGAAGGTTTCATTGTTTGTGGTTTTGTCGCAGAGAGTAGACGAGCTTCTGTTGATATATTCCTGAAGGCTGCAGGACACCTTGACTGTGCTGTCCGACATGTTCTCCCACAGTTGCCTACGGAGCTCAAGTTCGTATCAACAAAAGATTTACGTTGAATCTTGCATCCATGTGGTTATCATGATCTTCTTATGCTGTCATTACTAAGACTATTGCTTGATGCAGGAGAAACCTTCCAGTTGATCTAGCAGAGGGAGTTCTTCGAGCTCTTTGCTTACAAGCATTAGGACAGGTAGTAACTTCCTTTGAATGGACAAATCTGACAAACTTTCTGTAATTGATCAGCCATCTAACTGTGTAGTATACTAGTAAAACACAATATCCTGCTTGCTAACTGTGGTTACAATATTTTTTTTTTTTTTGTTAAATCTACATCTTTCACTGTAGACTTAGAAAAAAAAAAAACAGGAATTGATCCTGAATCTAGATATCTTTCCTACTATAAAACTCAATACTGGAATATCAAATATAAAATTATGTTCGGAATATATGTCTTTTCATCTATGATAATTCATGATTGTTACTCTCTTTCTTGTTTGCTTTGATTTTTTGGGACTCAACTCTTTCTAATTTCTAATGTAGGGTGTTGATATTCAACTTGGAATGGCAATTGATAGTACAAAAGCCACTCTTGCAGTGAAGCGAAGGCTTGCATGTGAGATGGTAAAGTATTGGCAGCAGGTAAGAAATTCTTGTCATTGTTGATGTGCCATTATTGATTATAAAAGTCATCAAAGTATGGGATATTTGTAGTAATTTTCTATGTTTCCCTTGTTCATCCCCTTTTTCTTCATGTTCTTTTGCTGTACATATTTATTGCCAAACTTGGCTTCACATCTTTTAAGAATGTGCACTTTTAACTATTTGTCAGTTGAAAAGAGGAACATTACACCTACAGAACTACTTTATCCAGATTACATCATTGTAGGGCCTGAATCTAGAGGAGTATTGCAGAGATGCTAAAACCTCCCCATGGGATCTATTCCAATGCAGTGAAAAACCAAGTCAAAATTTTTACAAGCACCACCTTTAAAAAGCATTGATAACAAAGATTATACCCTCTGCTTTACTGATCCTTGAGAAGACTACCCATTTCAGCATGTCTGCTCTATTTACTACTGAGTGTGTGTTTGGTTCTAGATACTATCTTTTGCTGTGATCAGTGTTATTTTGTAATGTCACTTTGACTTAGGGGTTGTGCATCTTCATGCCTGTATAATGCATGAATATGCATGCCCATTATGCTGGAAATCTGCCACGAGCCCTAATCAGTGTTATTTTGTAATGTCGCTTTGACTTGGGTTATGCATCTTCATGCCTGTATAATGCATGAATATGCATGCTCATTATGCTTTTATGAAATCGATGATATCGATGAGATTTATATTCAAATATTTCTTCTTAGAACTTATTGATTTGACCCCATAAGCGGGACCACCACCTCATAGCATGCGGACATCTGCCACGAGCCCACACTCCCCCGGACCTAATTGTATTTGGTTATTTTTGTCTAGAACAATTGTCATCTCTATAATTCTTCCTATTTTGTCATTATTTTTCTTAGATTTCCAAATTTTCCTCTTTCCTTTACTGACATCGAGTTGTTAGAGCTGTTTCCCATCCACTGTATGTTGTAAGAAGTTTTTATTTATTCCGTATCAGTTACATGCCTTATTTTAGTAGTTAATTCTAATGGTTCATTATTTTCCTGATGATTGTATCTATCATCTCAGTACATTATATATCTGTTGATCATGTCATGGTTGGTGAATCATTCTTTCTTTATGCCATATGCTTTACAGGCTCAAGATAACATTATGAACCTTCCATTATTAAATGGTTGGGGTGAAAAGCATAAACTCTTTGTAAAGTGGAAATATGTTGAGGCAAAGGTATGCAGCAGTTTCTTGTTTATGCTCTCATTGTATTTTCTCCTTGCTTATTATTGTCTCTCCTGAATTTTTCTCCACAAGGATAGTATTTCCCAGGTTCTGGTTATAAGGAAATCAAAATCATAATTTACATGAAGCTTTCGCTTTTTTTTTTTTGATTTCTTTTACTTAAAATGATTCGTTTACACTGTTGGCTTGTTGGACAAAGTATTCTGACAGATTATCAACCTGGTCCCTGTTTCTATTTTTAATGGGGTCTGTCTTACCTTATGTCAGATTTTGTCATGTAGATTCTGATTTTTGTCAAGTAGAAGTATAGAAGATTACCACGATAGGTTCTTTCAGTAAAGTTATTACTTTCCATCAGAACTTTTGAATAACGATCAAGTATTTATTTGATTTCTAAGCTTGATATCTAGTTTAAAATTACATATGAGATTGAAAAACTCAACTACTCATGCAAGAGTCTTGTATGCTCATTGATTACTTAGGTTGATTGAGCTGATAGAGATCTACCACCATTTTTGTATTTGATTTCATTATGATAATTGAAGTTTGTAATTTGCACAGCTGCAAGAAGCTCATCTTTTTCCTCAAATAATAAACAGGCTGCAGCATATTATTATCATGGTTTAATCCTCGATGAGGGTAACACAGAAAAATTTCATGGAATGGCTGTAGCTGCTTTGCAAGCAGCAGACGAGTATTTTAAAGAAAGTAAGAAGGCATGTGAGGCATTTAATGCTGCTTCTCCTTTGTCCAGGTAGGTAGAGGCGGGGTTTACTTGTAAGTTTAAGCTGATAGACGAATCATTTATCTTGATCTGATTATCTGCTTTAATCTTGGAAAAGTGGTCAAACAAGCAGTTAATTTCACAGCAATAAGTTTGCGAAATTTCCAATTGCCATGAAAGTTTTCTCCTAAGAAAACTGTTTAATTAATGTTGTGAAATAAGCAAACTGGTATACTAGTGAAGATTATCTCACAACTCCCTTCTTGAAGTTAGTGTTCATGTGTGTGTGTGTGTGAAGGTCTATTGTCTTGCAGCTAGCATTGGTAATTATAAGATTGATTTTTCTCAGTTAGATATGCTTCCTTCTTCTTTCACAATCCTTTTTTCAATCAGCAATTGTGCTTAATTAGTAAACACTATGCAGGAACCCACCGCTTTGGGGAACCATGAAATATCTATCAGAGAAAATCCCAAAAGATACTTCAAGCAAAGTGCGTATAAACCGTGATCTGTACTCTCATGCAAGGTAAGTCCTGCTTAAGAATATTATGCCAAATTTAACTTCTTTTTCACTCTTGGGACCCAATTGCGATCTCAGTGATGTATGTCGATAGTTTAATTTTGGATGTCTTGACTACAGAATCATGGAGACGGCACCGACATTGCCTGACTTTGCTCTGGCCTTGAAACCGGAGGAATATCAACTTCCTCCAGTGGATCCCTCTTGGAACATGGAGCACACAAATAGGGGACCTACAGCTTCCAACCAGCTCAGGAATGACAGGAAATAAGTCGATGTATGATAATTTTCTGCATTACAGAAGTAGAAGGGGTCAATGAATGACCATTCAAAATCAGGTGGATTATGTAATGTGAAAGGTGGTATTTTGTCCCCTTCTGCTTTTTCTTTCTGCTTCTTGTAATCCAGTTTTCTATATAAATTTGTTTTCTTCTTCCTCCCATTCATTATGAGCTGTATGTCTGTAAAATTGTAAATTGGCTGCTTCGGGGGACAGAAGAATGATTTACTTGCAAATTCCCGGTCATTGATATGCCAGTACGAAGAGTCGAACACAATGCTCCGTCACTCTTTAGCCTTTAATTTAGATTTAACTACTTCATGAGGGGTTTGAAAGATAATAGAAGGATTTCAAGCAGTAAACAATTAGGTTCTAGCACCAAGAGATTTTCGTATTATCGTACCAAACATATTTTACCATGTTTTCAGTTTTACACAAAAGAAACGCTGTAAACCAACAGCTTTTCACATAAGCATTGCTAACAATGGTCATCTCAAAGTTCAGACTGCTTAGAACAGGACACTCATCCATCAAACTCTAATAGGAGTTTCAATTTACGGCAACTAATACAATATAACTCTACTCCACTAGTTCAGACTTGAATCAAGTTCATTCTTCATTGGTACTGCTCTTTTATGTGTAAAGTAAACTCTTGAACTTCTAACACTAGTCCCCTGCACCATTGATGCTTTCTTCATCCAGTTGCCTCTGCTTTTCTTGTTCTACCAAAAAAAAAAAGGTTAAGTGAGTTTTACATCCAATCTATGACACAAAGCACCAGATGAAGCATTTGATGACTGAACTGTAAAAGTGAGAGATAACGAACATGTTGGTAACAGACAAGAATAAGAACTTCAATTGATTTTCCTAAAAAAAAAATAGAAAAGAAAAAAGAAGTATAGGACTGAAAATATAATTGAAAAGCATATAATAGACTGACTTGCAAGATGTTTAAACCAAACAAACTAAATATAATTATATATCTGTTTACCAGACAAAATTCTTATACAAACAGGATAAAAACATATAGGAATACAATGTATGCAGTTTGTCCAACCCTGTTCCCCAACCTGCTCTTTAGTGTACTGTTAGTCTGTCTAGTCTGTGACAAGCAGATAAACAAAGACACTAGATATTGATTGATGCAGAGGCCAAAAATGAGACCTCAAACTCATGGTTTTTTTTTTTTTTTTTTTTTTTAAAAAAAAAACCCTACGCAATGCAACAGGATCCAAGAGGCCACCAGTTGAAGTTCAATAAAATAGTTCACTATGACAGACATTTAACAACCAAGTAAGTTTGGTGAGAAATAAGTCAATAACAACTGAAAATGTAAAAAGAGCTCAATATCAAAGAAGATGAGAAGACAAATGAAAGATCAAATACTCTGTTTCTTGTTAAAAAAAAAAGAGGAGGAGAAGAAGAAGAAGAAAAAATATGCTAGAACAGCATTCACGCCTATAAAAACCAATTCAACTGTCCCCTAGACAACCAATAAATCCATAAAATTTTCAACAGAGGAAAAGTATTAATAAGATAATGGTGTTACTTACCCATAAGTTTACACATTGCCTTTTGGGTTCGCCTTTCAAGCTTATCAAGCTTCTTCTGCACATCCCTACGAAGTTCCCAGTTTGGTTTTTTAGGAGCAATATTCACGAATGGGTCCTGAACACAGATCGAGATTCAAAACATGTCAACATAAGGGATAATTTTCAGAACAGAAATGCATAGAAGCTAGTCATTAAGTAATGAGGCACCTCTTTCTTCTCTGATGGAGAAGGCACTGCTGCAACAGGGTCTTCAAACTTGGATGGTTTTGGTGGATCTAGCTTCCCTTCCTGAAGCTTCTTATCATGAGGAACATAATTTCGGAATTTCATGTTGGTACTAGTGCAAAAATCAACAATTAAATGTCAAGGCGTTATTGTAGAAATACCATCGACAATAATTTTACAGGCAACGAAGAACAGTGCATATCCTATAAAACGTGTAACCGAAAACATGCTAAAAATAACTTGTAAGATAATTCACAGTCAAGTATCTCATGAGAAAAGACAAATTATAACTAAAAATACATGAAAACAAGTGAAGATGTAGCTTTTCAAACAAAGAAAATCAAAGAAGAAGCCTCTTTTGCGTATGGTATTCACAAGATCTACTCTTTTGTCAAACACAACTCCTGAACTTGTGATAATAGTATGCAATCCATGGTTATAGTAGCCCAAATTCTACAAAAATTCCGGAAATCACATGCATTCATTGGTAGTGCCTCAAAACTTTAATCATAAAGAAAAACGTTGGAGTGATGGATGTATGCATAAAGAAAAAGGGAGGTGATTCCTGTGCTCACGTTTCATCAGAATATAATCTATGAAAAGCAAAAACAAGAGGATGTACTCACGTTTCATCCCCATCAGGAGTTTCATTGCTCTTTTCCTGGTCATTGTTAGTGTTACTTTCAAGTTGAGCAGAGTCCTCATCTGGAGTGTTCAACAGTTGCTGTGCAGCTTTGAGGGCTCTGAGCCTCTCCTTTCGTGCGGCAACGATTTCTTCGAGGGAGTCCTCTTCAGCAGTCATTTGCCTAAACGAGAGATACTAGACAAACGGAAACATCAATAACAATTTGCAGCATGGTTCAAAACAATCACAATCACAATGACGACATGATGGATATGAAATAAAGCAGCAGATACTAAACCCTAATTCTGCAAGCCCCTTCAATTTTCCCCTCACATATCATCATCAAAACAACAAATTGATAGAAGGCGAAAAGCTCGAGGAGTACCTAAATCGCAGACAGCAGCAGCAGGATCAGGATATGCGAGACTGGTTAGGGCAGCTGTTCTCTCTAGTTTTGTATATATTTATATCGGAAAGCGGAAACGACGACGTTTGATTCATTTTTGTAATATAACCTCACCGCCTCTATAAAAGGTCTCTATAAATAGGTTCCAGAAAGAGAGCGGGGAGAATTTGGGAAACGAGAGAGTGAGAGAGATGGAATTGGGAGATGCGAAGAAGAGATGCGGATATGTAATAGAAAGAATAGAGAGATTGCCAGGTTCCACCAAAATCACTGCTTCTTGCAAACGCACTCTCCTCAAGTTGGCTCGCTCTGAACTCGCTTTCCTCTCCCGCGTCAGCCCCACCTCCAGCACTCCCCTCAGGTAAGTAAACAAAACCCACCCTTGAATTTCAGTTCATCTACGCTCTTCCTTGCTCTACCTGCTCTGTGATTGAGCCTTTGTAATTTGGCAGTGTCAATATCGGCCACCTCGAGGCAGTTGTTCACATTCTCCAGCACCCTTTCATCACCGGGGTTTCTCGCGTTTGCAAGCCTATTCCTTTGTCTCGCGCTCCCAAAACTTGTGTCCATGTTGATATAGTTAGCACTCTCAATAGGAATCCCGTCTGGATTATTGTATCTCATAGAAATCCGAAATACATTACTTGGAGTGAATCCCAAACAAATCAGACCAAGGGCTTGCAATTCCGAATTCAGCAACTCACCGCCGCCGCCCGCTCTGCTCTCGCACTCAAACCTTCCTCACTTATTCTTTTCTTTTCGCATGGACTTAGCACCATCCTATCTGATCAACTCAAGCATGAATTTGGGGCTACTGAGGTTCAATTCGGTTATCCTAATTTTCATTTCGATCTCATGGAGGAAGCCGGTGATTGGATTAATGTACTAGTTGCCACAACTTATCAGGAGGCATGTGTATTTGAGATAAAGGTTGGTGATACACAAGATGCTGTTTTGAGTTCTGACTCGTGCCCCGTGGCTGCCAAGTGGGAAATGCGAGAGGACCACACACAATTTTTTCCAGCATTCTCTTCTCTGATTTCAAAGATGAACTTGATCGCTTTGGATGTGAAAAACATGGAGCCGGCTAAACTAGGGAATCTTCTGGGTGACTGCGATCTTGTAAACTTTGGTACAACTGCTTTGATTGCTCTTGTTTCGGGTATTAGTAATGGAGGTACAGAGAAACTTTTGGCTACTCCGGAAAGTGAATTGAGGCAGCGTTTTAAGGGCAACTATGAGTTTGTGATTGGACAGGTTATTTCTTCATTCTAGTCTGGGGTATACTATTCCTCTTTTGTTTCTTCATTCCTAGTCTGGTGTTTATCAATGCGGTAACTGCACGCACCTTTACCTGATTGCACTTCTGATTGCATGAGCGTAAAGTATGTAAGCACAATGCTTGGTATTATTACACTTAACAAGCTTTATCATATCAATTAACACAAGTTCAATATAAATTTTCTGATAATTTTTTTTTTTTCACTTTCTCTTCTGCCATGTATTAGTTTAAGAAATGAAAGAAAATATCTCCCGTATTCCTCTTTGTTCCAAACTATTAAGAGTGGCCCCGTTAATTATACATGAATTCAACTCCTATGTTGTGTTGAGTAGATTTTTTTTCCCATAATGTTTCCTGTGGTTGTCACCATTGCGCAGACTTAAAAGGATATGCATGTTTAACCTCCTTTGCAACCAAAAAAATAAAAACATCAAATCATTTACTCTTCATTAGGTATAGTTGACGTTAGCATCCAGTTTAACGTTTCTTGATCTTCTGCCAGGTGATGTCTGAAATTCAAAATCCAATTCTTGTTGAACTTAGTTGCTCAATATCTGGAAAGCGAGGTATTATTTGTGAAAGCGTTCATTCAGAGTTCAAGGAATTAGTGTCAATGTTTGGAGGGCCTAATGAGAAGTTGAGAGCTAGTCACCTACTAAAGTATCTCACGTAAGTTCTGATCAGTTTATCTTCTTTCTCGAACACTTGCTTTTATGAACACTTGCTTTTATGTGCATTAATTTTCAAAAGGAAATAAATAATGTCATCTTCAAAACAATATTGTAAAATTGACATATGCTTCAATTGCATCCTGTTTAATTAACTCTCCGGAAAACTTGGTTCTTCTAAGTTAAATTTTCAAAGCAATATGATTCCTTTTGTCTTTCATCTACAGATGTTCTAATTCAAAACAATACAATGGTGTCCCATAGAACAAACTCTTGCATTGATTGTTTAAGTTTTAACCTTACGCTGGAGGACCAAATTGTATTATTTCTGAATATTGGGAAGTAAATAACCCACATTAAATGATTACCTGTAAGAGGGAAAAGATAAAAGCTCAGTAATGAGGACAGTCTTGGGCTATTGGGATAACAAGCATTAAACTACCTCTGTGAGGATATTGTCATACTATCTTTTATATGCTTCTGCCAGTATTGACTTTCCCTAAGGGTTAGTTATGCCAGTCCTTACCTCACTGGAACCTGAGGCCTAAGTTTGGAACATCCTTTGGTTAGTAGTTTCCATAGTTTTGGATTTTCTCTGTGTATGTGTTTGTATAATATTCTATCCCACACTAACAAGCTTTATGTTTGGTACAGAGTTGTTCCTGATAGTCCCTCTAAACGCATGATGAGCCTTCCGACCACTCGAAAACTGGCTTTGAAGAATAAGGTTGTTTTTGGTACTGGTGATTATTGGCGTGCTCCAACTCTAACAGCTAATATGGCATTTGTGAGAGCGGTTTCACAAGCGGGGATGTCCTTGTTTACCATTGAGCACAGACCACGGGCTTTAACTGGTGATTAGTTCTGTGATGTCTTCAGATTAAAAACTGAAACATACTTACTTGGATAGTAATGGCAGGTATTGTTACTCCACTTAACAATTTAAGAGCTTGGGGCATTCATCAATAGCTTAACCTTTACAATTTATAAAGAAATTAACAAGTCCATGAGCTTAACTGGTACTTGTTTGATCGAAGGTGTGTTTGAAGAACTGTTTCCTATCTGTTTCAAAGTCTGTCTTCCATTTTTCCCCTTGTAATCCATAAGTTTGCTTTACTAGGTTATAAAGGGCCATTTTGATCACTGAAGATCTGCTTGATTACAGGTTGTGGCATTTTCAAACTGTCCTGCTGGATCAGCTAGAACTTGGAACTTGAAATAGTCAGAAAGCTTAGAGTTTGGCTCCTCCATCATTTGGGATCTTATGTCATAGTCAATAACTATTTTACCTTTCTAGTATTTAGTTATTATATTAGGAGTGGCTTACGTGTGTGTATTTGACAAAATGGCATTATTCTGGCCTCGATTAAATTAAATGCACTAATGGAGTAAATTGCGTAGATTGAAAATAATCAAACATTCCATCTCAGTAAGTAGATTAAAATAAAAAGGATGAAAATTGAAATAGCTCCCTATCCCAATCCCCAAAATTGAAGATTCATCATTGAAGATTCAGTTGTGCTAAATTAACTCAAGGCTTCAATCTAAATCTACAATTATTAGCTTTTATGCTAATGAAATTATTAGCGGTGAGGCTATCCACAACCAATAAACACTGCCCCAAGATCCTGACCTTCCTGAGCTTCAGTGTCCCCAGTTGAATTGCTACCGGTGCATCAACCTTAAGATCCAAGGGGATGCTTCCGGTTTGTTGTTGCTGTTGCAGTGCATTCATCAATGTGTTTCCGTATTGGTTTTGGCCAGTCAAGGCCACATTGAGTACTGTTTTGTTCTGGTGACCTTGGTAAAACATTGGCAGTGCTGCCTTCACAAAGCCTCATGTTTGTATACCACACGCTCAACCGGCCACCTTGCTCATAATAAATCCCAATCTTCTTGTTTGGGTTGTTAGCTGTTATCTTCACGTCGAATTTGGCATATAGGCTCATGTCCAAATTGAGCCTTAAATCGCTTATCTTCAAGCTATTAACAGAGTAGCTTGGAAATTTCGGGCGGAAGATAAGATAAAGTATTCCACCGGCGGCTCCTATTATGATCAATACAAGGAGAAGGATGCTCAGTGCCCAACATATACATCTGCAACAACTAGATGTTGAGCTCCTCTTTTCTGGTTGCTTCGGCTCTGCAGGGATTACAGGAATGGCACGCGCAACTTGTGACGGTCGTAAACCTAATGGAGGGCGATGCTGTTGATCAACTGGACTAGTACCTATACCTTTCTCTTTCATCTCTTTTTGTGCAATTGTTGAAGAACTCTGGTGTCCATGAGGCACCATAGGAAGCACTGTTGGTGATGGTGGCGCCTTCACATCCACAGCAGGATGAATTCTTTGATGATCAGCCATCGGTATCCTTAACTTGATTTCACTACTAAACTAAATGCAATCAGGAAAAGAAGAGAGTAAACTTATTTCTTCGTCAGGTGTATTTACATTTCAATCCGTGCGCATATAAACAAAAGAACGCCTTGGCTATCTGATCACCTTCCTCACCTACCAACAACAACATATTATGTACAAAAGCCAGCTATTTGCGGGTAGTTAAGCCAAGTGGAGAAGCAATCCAACAAACCTTGTGGGAGTCTGATGCAAAAGTCAAAGCAGCAGGAAACGAAGGGCCAATTTTGCACTACATTCTGAGAGTTTCATTTGATCAATAGTAAATAAGCAGTAAGAAAGTTGAGTTTCATCCTCTCACCAATTTCCCATTTGAGAGCACTGTGCACATGCTTAGTCAAAGATTAAAACTCTAACGCGTCATATGGAGTGCACTCAGCCCTGCCTTGCACACTATAGTGCCATGTGAGTGAAAATGATGATGTTGTGTAGAGTGAAGTAGCATTAGCATCAGTTGAATGTACATAAAGTGATGCCGAAACCATCATTCCTGTTCGCAAAGCAATGTCTTTGAGGTCCAAAGAAGCTGTATTCCATAAATCTGTATCGGTTATTAGGTTTCGCTTTTAGAGCATAACAGAGGAGGTAAAATAGTCTGGACACATTAGGTACTATGTAAAAACCAAATTAATACATTAAACTAGACCAAGTCATGTAATGACAAACCAACTTCATCTGTGAGTCGATCATTGGTCTGCTATTATGTAACTAGGTAGCCAACTATTACATACTGACAAAAAAGAAAATAAAAAAAGAGCCCTACCACTTCATGAGTTGATTTCCATTTTATGCATCAGACATGTCAATGCACCGAAGAATTTCAACTTTCAGAAATAATGAAACTTGCCAGATAAGATGGTGGCTGTTCTTTATACAGTAGAAGTAAAATATTGCACAAGGTAGTCAACCAGCTAAAATTCGCTAATGTAGCAATAAGACTGCATATTTGCAATAAAGTCTAAATTTTAACAGCAGAGCAGGAATAAAAGCCCTCAAATGAATTTATTCTTTTTATGTATTATTTTTTCTTAAACCCTCAAATGCATTAATTACAGATAAGTCTCCCTGAATACACACTTCCATGCCACTTGTAGCTTAATGAGAACTCCAGTTATGCGGCTAAACAACTTATGCTGTCCTATCCGATAGTCATATAATAGAAGAAGAGAAACTACTTTTCCATGTGCACAACACAACGCAAGCACTTCCCTTCTCTCATCAGATCAAAAGCTTTGTTGATATCTTTAAATGACAGGTTATGTGTTATGTACTCATCAACTTGGATTTCCTGCAGGTAAATTTCGTAAAATTAGCAAAAGCTTACATAATCCAATTGGTATCAAATCTGTTGACACTTGAAATAACATGCTTGCGGTACAAAAAATAACCTAATGAAGTTCACTGGTTAGTATTACCTTTTTTATGTACATGTCAACTAACGAAGGGAGATCAGATTTAGGTTTCCATCCTCCAAAAAGAGACCCTTTCAATGTTCTTCCAGTTAGAAATATTCCATAATGAGCAGATACTTCTGGTTTTACTTTTGGCACACCAAGTGTCACAGTCAATCCCCATCCCTTCAAACAAAGACCATATAAAAAAGATTGAAGCAATGTTGAGTGAATAAAACTTCTTTAGAAAAGCTGAAATATGCTTAGGAAAGAAGATCAAAAACTGGGATACGAGAATATTACATCGCAACATGCCTGCAATGCAGTAGTTACCGTTCCTGTGTCACCTATACATTCGAATGCGTAATCTGCCCCTCCACCTGTGAGATGCTTAATTACCTGCAAGAGAGTAAGCTGATTACAACAATTCCGATCACCTCAACCAATTCGCCATTGTCTCAAATTGGTTAAACATAAAATTAAGAGTTCCATCACTGGACAGGCTGGAAGTTTAAATTCTTGTTTCTCTCACGATAAATATTCATTTTGAGGCATCTGCTCTCTCTCTCTCTCTCTCTCTCTCTCTCTCGGTTCAACAATTACCTGTTCAACAGGTTCTTTACTGTCATTGGGGTTAATAAATTCGGTAATTCCGAAAGCTTTTGCTGCACCAATAAGAATATCATGCATTACTTACTGAAGGATACATGGTGACTCATACCAGAGAACTCGAGACAGAAGAGAAAAAGGAAAAAAAAAAACCTTTTTCTTCCTTTTCAGGATTAGTGTCAACACCAATTATTGCTGATGCGCCCCTAAGCTTAGCACCCTGTGCAACCTGTCATTCAAGAAATCGTTATTCTTAACTACGGTGCTCAACTACTATTCTTCCTGAAAGAAAAAAAAGAGGTGGTAACACTGGTAACAAGTCTGCACATACAGAGAGGCCTACGGTTCCGAGACCAAATATCACCACACTTGATCCATTAGATATATCAGCGACATTCCAAGCTGCACCCAAGCCTACAATTATATCCACATTGTTGGGTTACAACTTATTCTCATTCAAATTTTAGTATTTGAACTGTTATTGCCAGCTCATTTAGTTTGGCCATTGGATAGGAACTTCTACTCTATAAGAAATCTTAATTTCTACTCAATCTGTTTATGTATGCGTGTCTGTATATACACATTGAAAGAACAGATCATGTATCATGTGAAATTGTGATTTAAAATGTGAAACTCTACCTGCAGCTACTCCACAACTGAGAAGGCATACTTTGTCCAGAGGCACAATTGGGTTGATTTTGACAGCACATCCCGAGTGCACGACAGTATATTCACTGAAACTTGAAACCGCACAATAATGATAAACGGGTTTCCCACTTATGGCAAAGCGTGTCCCTTTATCACTATGCATTACTCCTCTCCTTTCTAAACCCAGTACTTGGCATAAGTTGCTTTTACCCGATATGCATTGCCTGCATGTTCCGCATTCTCCAGTGAAGACTGTTAACACATGGTCCCCTTCTGTAAATTCAGTCACTCCCTGGCCAACACTCTCAACAATCCTGCAAATAGCAGATAAAGAAGCATGCATGCACTAATATCGAATACCGTAGAAGTAGTTGATCATCCTCACAATACAAGCTATGAAAAACTTATTGCAACATTCTCTGCCTCTTTTTATCTTTATTCTTATTTTTTTAATTTTTTCTTGGGGGTGAGGTTGAGAGGAGGGGAATTCTACAGCACCTGTATGTATGTGATACACTCATTTACAGATTTAACAACAATTTTGTTGTCATTGTGGTAAATAGAGTTTTTTTTTTAGTAATTTTAGTTCTATTAGAGGTAATTACTCCACCTATGATATTTTTACAAGTTTATGAACAAATTGTTGTCGATGTGGTAACTTTGTTCAATTACATGTAACTATGTAAAGCAAATGTGATAACTTTATTGTCAATGTTGTAAATTTGGTTCAACTAAACTGTAATTTTGGTTCAATTAGATGTAAACGAGTGTATGGTAAACATCCAAGTACTGTAGAAAACCCCGTTGAGAGGAAAGCAAATACATGATGAAATAGGGAGAAAACTGACCCCGTTGCTTCATGCCCAAATATCCGAGGAAAGATAGCCTGCAAAACAGCAGGGGGAGATAGAGTGTGAAATACCAGTATTCTCATTCCCAAGTTCAGCCCCCTTTATACAATGGAGTCTAACTTCAATAGAGTAAACAGGATGTCACTTGGAGCTTGAATTCAGCTCCTTAGCTATCCATTAAAAGATTCCCTAGCTTATAGATTCAAAGAAAATAATATCCGTTCGAACATCAATCAATCTATCCAATTTTTGAATGCACAATTCCTAGTTTCTGTTGCTTTATCGGTGCTTAATTGTACGAATATGCTTGTATTATATTGTTTCCTTGCATGCATAACAAAGATGATATATACACATTAATTACCTGAATCATAAGAAAAAAGGGAAGAAAAGAAGAGGAGTGAGAGTACCTGGGATTCCCAGGCAGTGAGATCACTGCGACAGAGAGAGGTGCACACAATTTTGATCCTTATCTCCGATGGCTGAGGTGGACTCACATCCACTTCCTCTATCACCAAAGGCTTTCCAGGTCCCCATGCCACCGCAGCTTTTAAATTTAGATTTAGAGAAGACAAAGTAGATATGTAAAATGATTACGACGAAGCAAATTGTGTATGAATGAAACAAACACATTACAGAAATTAGCATACCTTTGCAGGTGATGACATTATTGGGTTGTTTCAGTTGTACGGAAGGCAATGACATTTGTTTAAATCGATCAATAGCAACGGTGAACTGTGAACAAACAAGAAGAAGAAGAGGAGGAACTCAGTCGACTCACCAACACTCTATGCATACCAAGCAGGCGCACAGCTGGGGGTTGGCTCTATGCATACCAAACAGGCGCACAGGTGGGGGTTGGTAGAGAAGGACTTGAGAATTCCTCACCTAATACTTGCATAGCCTCTCTCTCTTTCTTTCTTCCGGGGGCAATGAATAGGTATTCTAACAAATATCTAGGCCTCATCAACGGGCCGGACCCGGCCCATTTGTAGCGGGTCTTAGCAAGGTCAGGTCAGATCTTACTTCATTTTTAAATAGTAACGGGTCAGGCCGGACCAGGCTTTATTGTAAATTGAAGGATCCAAGCCCATCTATTTAATGTGGGCCCTGCAGGCGTTTTTGGGTCTGGTCTTGGGGGCTTTATTTACAAATAAATATTTAAAGATAATATTTTTTATAAACTTATATTTATTTATTATATACTCCAAAGAGCAACCTCTATCTACTTAAATAAAATGGGAAAACCGACAGTTGGATGATATTATAATAATAAATTATGAGTGTGGTAAAAAAAATTAGTCAATTTCATCATATTTTCGAATCCGATCGAATTGGTTAACCGTCGTCACCTGTATATTTTCTTAGTTGACCGATGGCATGACGACCGCGAAACGTGTTTATTTTTTCACATCACGTCTATAAATATTCCATCGATGGATGTGCGTGGACATAAGATAAAAACAATTTTAATTACAAAGATGTTGACCTATATCAATTTGCCTCATAAAGTTGTATGACTTGTATATTGCATTTAAATTGTTGAGATTCATTCTAAAGCAACCATGAAGTAGAAAATGAATTTAGAGAAATCAACCGCTCGATTGAGAGATTGTAATATTTTATGGTGATTGTAAAAAATTCAGCTAATTTGATTCTCTTTTCGAATTCGATCAATTAGGTCAAATTTAGTTACTCTTATAAACCTATATCTATATATCATACACTCCAAGGAGCAACCCCTATCAATTCAAAGAAAATTGAAAAATGACCCGTTGGGTGAGATTATTACAATAAATTATGAGTGTGGTAAAAAATTTAACCAATTTCACCATAGTTTCGAATCCGATCGAATTGGTCAACCGTAGTTACTTGTATGTTTTCTTGGTTGACCGATGGCGTGGCAACAGCGAAACGTGATTATTTTTTTACATTACTTTTGTAAATATTTCATCGATGGATGTGCGTGGACATAAGATAAAAATTTCAATTTTAATTACAACGATGTTGGCCTATACAAATTTGCCTCCTAAAGTTGTATGACTTGTATATTGTATTTAAATTGTTGAGGGTCATTCTAGAGCAACCATGAAGTGGAAAATGAATTTAGAGAAACCAACCGCTCGATGGAGAGATTGTAATGTTTTATGGTGGTTGTAGAAAATTCAGCCAATTTAGTTCTCGTTTAGAATTCGATCAACTAGGTCAAAAATTGTTACTCTTATAAGCCTATATTTATATAGCATATACTCCAAAGAGCAACCTCTATCAATTCAAATAAAATGAAAAAACCGACCGATGGATGTGATTATTACAATAAATTATGAGTGTGGTAAAAATTTAGCCAATTTCACCATATTTTCGAATCCGATCGAATTGGTCAACCGTTGTCACTTGTATGTCTTCGTGGTTGACCGATGACATGAATACTGCGAAACGTGTTTATTTTTTTACATCGCGTATGTGAATATTCAGTCAATGGATGTGTGTGGACATGAAATAAAAATTTCAATTTTAATTACAAATATATTGGCATATACCAATTTGCTTTCTAAAGTTGTATGACTTGTACATTGCATTTAAATTGTTGAGGTCCATTCTAAAACAACCATGAAGTGGGAGATGAATTTGGAGAAAAATGAACCGCTTGATGGAGAGATTGTAATATTTTATGGTGGTTGTAAAAAAATCCAGCCAATTTAGTTCTCGTTTTGAATTCGATCAACTAGGAACTTAGTTACTCTTATAAACTTATATTTATATATCATACACTCCAAAAACTAACATCTATAAATTCAAATAAAATGAAAAAACCAACCGGTGGATGTGATTATTACAATAAATTATGAGTGTGATAAAAAATTTAGTCAATTTCACCATATTTTCAAATCCGATCGAATTGGTCAACCGTCGTCACGTGTATGTCTTCTTTGTTGACCGATGATATGACGACCTCGAAACATGATTATTTTTTCATATCACGTTTGTAAATAATTCATCGATGGATGTGCGTGAACATAAAATAAAAAATTTTAATTTTAATTACAAACACATTGGCCTATACCAATTTACCTTCTAAAGTTGTATGACTTGTATATTGCATTTAAATTGTTGAGGTTCATTCTAAAGCAACCATGAAGTGGAAAATGAATTTAGAGAAACCAACCGCTCGATGGAGAGATTGTAATATTTTATGGTGGTTGTAGAAAATCCAGCCAATTTGGTTCTCGTTTCGAATTCCATCAACTAGGTCAAACTTAGTTACTCTTATAAACCTATATTTATATATCATACACTCTAAAGGGCAACCTCTATCAATTCAAATAAAATGGTAAAACCGACCGTTGGATAAGATTATTACAATAAATTATGAGTGTGGTAAAAAATTTAGCTAATTTCACCATATTTTCGAATCCGATCGAATCGGTCAACCGTAGTCATGACATGTAGAATATATATGCACATATTCTATATAGAAGTATGAGAACTTCCAATTTCACCATAAGCCAAATTACAACAAATTCACACTCACACAAAAATACTGACATACACACACACACACACACACATATAAACATGTCTAAAAGTCTTGGATCTTCAATAATGATGATGTGGAACACTGAAGATTTCCAAATATATATGCGGGCCTTCTAGACATGAACTTGTAAAAGATGTTGCAGATTCCCGTCCAAGTTCACTTAAATTGTCATAACTCCTTCTAGAAAAGTCGGAATCTCAAACTGTAAAATTTCTTAGAAACTAGATACATGGGGCTTTCCATGCATATAGGTTACAGCTTCTAATTTCATCTGAGTAGTTCCCAGTAATTCAGTAAAGTTAGGTTCTAGACGTAAAAGATGTTGCAGATTCTCGTCCAAGCTGAATTGCCTTCACTTAAATTGGAATAACTTCTTCTAGAAAAGTTGGAATCGTAAACCGTAAAATTCTTCAGAAACTAGACACATGGGGCTTTCCGTGCATACAGGGTGTAGCTTTTAATTCCATCGGAACAATTCCCAGTAAATCAACAAAGTTAGGTTCTAGACATAAATTTGTAAAAGATGTTGCATATTCCCGTCCAAGCTGAACTGCCTTCAATTAAATTGTCATAACTCCTTCTAGAAAAGTGGGAATTACAAACTGTAAACTTTCTCAAAAACTAGACACATAGGGCTTTTCGTGCATATAGAATACAACTCCTATTTCCATCCGAGCAGTTCCCAATAATTCAGTGAAGTTAGGTGTTCTGCACAATAGTTTCTGTGTTAGTTAGCACATCTTAGCTTCTTTTCTTCTTTCTTTGAAACACACTTACAAAAACACTAAACTAACGTAAATGAACTATAAATAAAGAGAACTAAACATATATACCAAACTCCAAGAGAAAGAGGCAAGGAAATATAAGAAAATATGAGCACATCAACATACATACATATATATATATATATAATATATAATAGTTTATGGGCTTTTACGGGCCGGGCTTAGTGGGGTTTTACTGGCCGGGCCTAGCGGCCTTTTGGCGAGCCTGGCCTATGGGTCGGGCCGAGTTTTTGCGGGCTTTTTGGTTGGCCTCCATCGGCCCACCGAGGCGAGCTTTTGAGGGCTTTTTAACGGGCCGGACAGAGCTTTTGGCCCTGCGGGCCGGCGGGTCTCCATCGGCCTACTTGATCCTCGGGCTTTTTGATGAGGCCTACAAATATCACTCATGCACGTGCAATTAAAACCTGGAGTTATTTGTTTTTTTATTTTTGATTTTTTTTATGACAGAAAAAAAGTACAACATAACAACAACTAAAAAACAAAACCTCTACAAATACCCCCTCCTAGCTTATTCAACTGGAACGTTGGGGACACCAAAAATAGTAAACAAAAGAACCAGACAGAAGGATTATTACAAGAATGAGCTGCCATAGCTAACCAATCTACTACAAAATTGACCTCATGATATATGTGTTGGAAAAGAATCGACTGAAAGTGAAAAGTTAAGGACTTAATGTCATCAATCAGAGTCCGAATCCTCCAAGGAATCTGGCTTCTGCCTTGAATACAATAGGAGCTTGGAATCCCCTTCCACTATTTCATTAGGATGCTGGTGCAAAAGAGCAGTGTGTAAACCATCCTGTAAGGCCATAGCCTCTGCCACAAGGACATTAGCATTTCCTATCTGTCTATTAGCTGCAAACAAACGATTACCGTTCTCATTGCGAATAATAGATCCAATAGTAGCCAAACCATTTTGTATAGAAATGGTATTACTTGTTTTAGTTGTATTGTATATAATGTTGGTAAACGTCTTAAGTTCCATTTTCTCTTATATTTTTCATAGTCCAATTCTTTCCCTCCGTTGGTCTACCAAATGAAATTTAAAAGACATTAATTACAAGGACACATCATCAAATGGATCACCACCCGCACACTGCAAGACCCAAAAATCCCAATGTAATCCTCAAAGTACACGATGCAAGTTTTAGTCAAATTTGAACACGTTTGGCATGATTAAATGTTGGCAAGGAAACCCAATACTATTATCATTTGGTAGTGGCATTAGTCTTTTCTTTATATCATTAATGATGGTTGATGGTTCTAATTAGACCTCTAAATTTAATATTTAAATCTCTCATACTTATTAAACCTCCTTAATTTTACCATAACACCCTTATATATATATATATATATATATATATATCTCTCTCTCTCTCTCTCTCTCTCTCTCTCTCTCTGGAAAAGGGTGGCTAGGTTTCCATGAGTAAGCTTGGAGGCTCTTGTCCGGCGGCTCCCGTGCGGGCTAGGTTACTAACCTTGTCGGTGAGCGGTGAGTGCAGTCGGGCGGGGACGTTTTGATGGACGTTTCTCAGCCTATATTGCAGCGGCGTGGCTAGGACTTTGACGAGATTGCAAGCCGCGTGGTGGTCTTGCATCTTTTGATCATTTGAAGGTCTTGTCGGTGGCAGACTGGTGGTACTGGCGTTCTATCCCCTTTAATCAGCGGCAGCTAGCAGGATGATGTTGAGGTGGGGCTTTGACGAGCTCGTTTTGGATCGAAGTTTTCCGATCTGGTATGGGTGCTTCGAAACCATGCGGGTAAGGGGTGTTTAAGTGAGGTGACGCTTCTTGTCGGCGTGCTCGCGATGATGGCGGGGGCGGCTAGGGTCTCGTAAACGTGGTGGAAGGGTGGTGCCTGCTGGAGCTGGAGTTTGGCTAGGGTTTGAGTGCTCTTGGGTCTGGGCTTTGGTTTGAGCCCAATTTTATTATTTCTTTGTTATTTTATTTTGTCTAATAATGCTCCATCTTTTACTGGTGGGTGCAGTGGGCCTTGGCCCTGTATACCTTGTTTCTTTAGGATGTTACAATGTTGTCCAAGGGCCAGTACTGATGTTCACCAAATGGTCTTAGGCGGATATACTAGTTTTTGGTGTTGTAGCTTCTCATTGATCAAGGTGTAGTAGTTTAGGCTAGTAGTCATTCTAAAATGTGTAGTCAATACACTACTTGAGCAATGAATGTAATAGGTGATCTTTGGATCCCTAACTTGACATTGTATTGTCATATGATCTTTTGATCACAAGAATATATCTTCCTTTTCCTTAAAAAAACAATATATGTTTCTTCAATAATATATTGTTATTTTTTTTTGTATTTCATGATTTATAAAAACAATTCAGCTGTTACTCGATCTAGAGTGATCTACCATTTTATTTCAATGTGAGACCTAAACTTCTCAGTATCTACTTGGTTATGAGTTATGACTATATTAATTGCTTATATATGGTCACAAACTAACAACAACGTAATAAATTGTTGATATATACCATCATCACACAGAATTTCCAACACCTTGGTTATAGCAACTACATCAGGCACATATCCAAGACAAAAACACTTGGTCTAACGTAACAAGAGTTTGCACTAAATTGTCTTCTCCACAACAACCATATATTTCAATATTAAAATTCACATCATTGGGGTCTTTGTTAGCCAAAGAGTCACCCTCAAGTATAAGGGTACAAGTAATAGTATAGGGATTTAAAAAAGGTTGTCAAACCCCACGAAGATTGGATTCCATTCACTAGCTAGGGTGTAAACCTAAGGAGAGCTAGAATATGCAAATGTACAATCACAAACCTAAGTTTACAAGGAAATCTAGGCTCATGGTGAGTATGTGCACAATGGAGTAGTGATTTGATTTTGATTTTTGATGATAGTTTTAAATTGAAAACAACGAGATGCTCAAACGTAAACTAAATTACTCTAAACTAAACTAGTGATCAAATGGACGAAAGTTAGGATTTAGATTATCTACCACTAACCTCCCTTGCAAGTATTGATGCATTTCAATATAAATTATGCTAAATTAATTAACCAATTTCTCTCTTTGCATCCCTCTCGGGTATGACAAGGGACATGCTCCTCTTGTGATATCAAGCAACCTCTCTCGGGTGTAGTAGTTAACTACTTAAGTCATACATTTCAAGCCAGTTAGGTATCTAGTGCATTACCATAAGTGCATAAAGTTTGGAGATGAAGAAATCATGCAAACCAACCAAGCTTATCTCTAAGTGATTGTAATTCACAACCCTTACATGCACACCTAGTGTGCTTTCATGCTTTAACATTCAAAGGTTACTAATCTCTAAACATTATATCATGACATAGCAAACACACATACTCAAAGTGATAAAGTCTAAGCATATGCATTCAACTCTTGAACTAGCATTTAGACATATTAAAGAAAATTGCATCACATCATATTATAACATCAATTCATACAAGATTGGCTAGGGTTGACTAGGGCTTTCAATCATAACCCCAACAAAGTAACTACTCACTCATAATCATACAAATTAGCATCAAATCTATAATATATATCAAGGTAAATTAAAGAGTTAAAGGAAATAATGAACTAGTTGAAGCTTGACAAATCAATGGCTAGCTCCGCCCTTGTTTTCCTCCTTCAATGCTCCTTGAATCCTCCTTGATGGTAGAATGGATGGATGATGAACTTCTTTGTTGATGATGAATGAAATGATAATGAAGATATGATGCTTCTTTGGCTAACTTTAAGTGGTAGTGATAAAGTAGTGGTGGTGGTGGTGATGGAGGTTGAGGAGTATGGATATTATGAGTTTGGATTTTGGGAGGTGAAGATAGAGATTTTATTGTGGAGATAGAGAGAAAAGATGTAATGGGGTGTAATGAGTGATGGTTTAAGAGTGTAATGAAGGGGTGCTTATATAGAGAAGAGAAATATGAGTAAAATGATGAATGGAAGCAAAGATAGCAACTCAACCATTGTAAGAAGCATGAGAGCGGTAATAGATCTTAAAAATAAGGGAAAAAGTTATGGAAGAGATAGAGTAAAAAGAGGAAAGTAATGATGAGTTATTAAAAAGAGTAAAGTAGAAAAATATGGCTAAGTGAGAAGATAGGAGCAACTAGCTCTCTTTATTATGCACGGGAAACATGAAAATGAAGAGTGTTGGAGTGGTTTTGGGTCACCAAAGTCAAGATGACAAGCATGGGAGAGAAATTGTGCAAGTGATGCCTATTATCCAAAGGATAATATGTTAGATTAATCTTTCCATAGTCTTGTATGATTCTTCTAGGGTTCTCCTTGATAATTTCAGTATCATAGACCTTCTAAAAATGCACAAGAAATCCGTCCAAAGAAGGTTCTAGGCCAAGCTGCCATGTTTTGACTAGGATACTTCTTTGAAGTTTCCTTCAATTGAATCTCCACCGAGACTTTGAAATTAGTCTTCGATCTTCTTCATACCAAATGTTTATCGATAAGTGTAGATCATCGTGGTAAAATTTCAAAGTTTATTTCACTATGGCTTGGCCGGAAATCCTGCTGGAATCCGTACAGGTCTTATTTTGCAGTTTTCTTCTTTTAGTCAGAAATTTGGACCAATCTTTTGAAGACCTTACGCTCCGAATTAGCTCTTACACTTTTCATAAGAAATGATTCTTAGGATGTCTATAATGGATCCAGAAAGTTTCAATTCATTTGAAGTTCTTTTGATCAGGCTTCCGCCCCCGGATAGAAAAATGTACTAAGGTTGACTTTTTAATGCATTTCCATGCTTCTCCATCACTTCCTACCATGATAAGGAAAATAATAATAAATATATATAAATAAACACAAAGGTTAAGTAAAAGTACAAGATTAGGGGAATAATGGAATTTGATTAGTCAACATTAAATTGGACTTTAAAACAAATAATTTTCATGTTTTATGGTAAATATGTATATGAATTATGATCCAATAGTCTTCCATCTCATTCATCAAGCTCTTGGCTCTCCCAACTTTCATGTTCTTACAAAGTGCATGCAACAATATGTTATAAGCCACAGTATTTCAAGGCAATTCCCCTCTATTCAATGACTTGCAAAAACTTAAAACCATCACCAATGCGATTAGTCAAGCAAAAACTTTTCATCAAGATACCAAAAGTATAATCATCACCCTTGACGCCACTTGCGATCATCTTCTTCCTATAAAACTCCCTAGCTATATCTGTGTCTTCCTTTACAAGGGACAACAAGTATCGAATTGAATATCTTGAGAGAAGGTTTTTGGTTGTACCTGGCAACCAAGTCAAGCACCTTAACCAATTGCTTCACCAAGTGGTCACGGCCAAGACCGTGAATGAGTGTGAAGAAAATATGTTCACGGGTAGGCCAATTGAGTGAGGCATTTCGTCGATTATGGTACCTTCCATCAGCACAAGCACAACTTTTTAATTTATGTTCCAAGTTTTTTGTTGCCAATAATTTAATTTCTACAGAGATTCGAACTCTAGAAATGTAACAATTAAGAATTTCTACAAATGTATCATCTCGCATCCGTACAAGAGAGATTGAAGGCAATATAAACCTTTTTTTTTTTTTTTTGAAATAGGACGTCAAACCTTTCTTATATTCGAATATAAGTGATTACACAATATGACCTACTCTCGAAAGGGCCACGTCAATATGAGGCAAAATATACTTTGAAGGTAAAAAGAAAGTTGACGAGGTTTGTTGTGGAGGTAAGAAGAGTATATGTTTTTTTATTTTTTCTCTCTTTGTCCTTATTTGTCTTTTCATATGAGTTGACAAATTCAATTAACAATTGAAAAAATGGAGGTTAAAATATCAAATTTAGATATCCAACTAGAAGCACCACGTCCCGCCCAGTACCATTTGATATAGTGATATAAATCTCTATTTTATAAATGGGAGGTCGTGAATCCGACTCACAATAAACTAATTATTGATTTGATAAAACAAGAAGAAGCACCACATCCCCAATTGTTATGTGATTGAAAAAGTGTTTGTAAAGACCAAACTACCATCACTCATGTAGAGAGAGAGAGATGTAAACTGTAAAATAAATTTCAAAGAAACTAAGAACTGCTTCATCAAAAAAAAAAAAAAAACTAAGAAATGGATATATCCAAATTTGGAGGGGCAAATTATAATGACAATAACTTGAGCATAATTCAAGAATAATGTAATAAAAGCTTGCTACATTACCAGTCTCCGCTCTTCTGGAGATCATAAAAACTTCAGACTACAAGAGATGAATCCTAAATATCAAATGTAACAGTATAAAGAGGATTTGAGTTATATGATACGACTATGACCAACAGTATTTGGAGAAAGGGAATCTTGTTTTCTTCGTAAAGATTAGCCATTATTTCTTGACCAAAACATACAAAACAACACGACTGCTACAAAAGTCTGGATGCCACTGACTCTGCTCCAAACGCCCAATTATGAAATCCTCCATTGCGCACTCTAAGAAATATTCAAGGACAGCATCTGGTGTAGAACAAAGATTTGAGAACAATATAGGAAAAGGGAATACAAGTTTAAAGATAGAAACGATATATAATCATTACCATTTCGAAGTTCTCCAGCCAAGAAGACTGTTGTTTCAGACCCGCAGAGTTGCCGCAAGGTAGACAGCAGATCCAATACTGCTCCCTCACTATAGACTACATCAGATCCTAGAACTGGAATAACATTTTGGTGAAAATACAAGTCTTAGAAATGTTTTGGTTGAGTACTGAAGGTGAATCCTACTTAGATGATTCACCTATAGGTCCATTACTATGATCAAGAATGAGCAGTGAAAAATGCAGTAAACTGACACCTTTTGGCCGACCATACAGACATTTTCATTTGAATGCAACTGAGAGACAAATTGTAGGTAACTAATTAAACAAGTGCCCCTCCCACTTACAAGAGGAAATATGCTTTTATGATTCAAGTCCAGGTATGAAACCTTATGGGATAAGAGTTCAGAATCCTAGTCTTTGATGCTTTTACACCAATTGTTTCAGAACACTAAATTTCAGGCTTTGAACCTTGAGCCATGCCTGACAAGAGAAAATACTCATCTTGTCCTCAATGTTTGAAATCAAGATTTGCCATGTAATATAGTATATGTTTTTCTATAGGAGATATAGCCAACGGTTATTACCGAAATCAGGTGTAGGTTCTATCAGTTCCAGGTCAGGATCATCTCCCCATTGTAATTCCATCACTTTTGCTGAACCTCGCACATCCCCATGTCTCAGATTGGCATCAATGTTCTTTTTTAGTAGCCTCAATCTATCAGGAAGATCAGTGAGGACAACTTGACTACCTAAAAGAGCTGCAATGCAGCTGGGAGAACAGAGAATCGTGGCATAAATTGAGTAAGAGAACCATTATTTTCAGGCTGGCCTACACATTAAAAATCGAAGTGAACTGAAACTGTAAAGAAATAGAGTTCTGTTGGATAAGGTAATTTTAACAGTACAACTCTCAAATTGTACCCATTTCAAAATCCAGCCCAGTCGAAATATGAAAGAAGAGTGAGTAAGATATCCTCAGTTATAGCCTTATAGGATTAAATATCTCACAGATACAATATAAAAACAAAGGCACAGTTCTTAAAGAAGAGGTTGTATTCATACTCACCCGACTAAACCACAGCCAGAGCCCAATTCAACAACTTTCTTGCCTTGAAGCAGTAACAACTCTGAGTCCACAGCATGCTCTAAGAACTTCCCCAATACAACTCCACTGTCCCACATGACGGCACCAGTAACCCCAGGAGTGCTCTGCAGTTCAATTAATCAAGTCATTCAAGAACAAGCAGTTGAATACACAATGACTGTTCTAGAAAGATTAAAATTGTCCTCTAACATGCTTTTTTAACAGAACAACCAACTGAAATAAGATGTTGATGGAAACTTATTCAGTCAAACAATGCAATCATCTCAGGAAACAGATGTTGGTTGGTGTTTGAATTGTGGATGCATTTCACAAGCTAAAACACATGTTCATTCAATTAGTATTCAATGACCAGCTATTTAACATTTATTTTTCTCGGCCACATGCTAATCTGTAAGTTGTAAGACACTTTCCAGTTCTTTACTCCATCTTACTACATAACAGTAAGCCAAAGATTCCTATTCCTTTTGCCAATTTTTGGGTAACCTGCAGTCGAGTTTCAGAAAAGAAAGAGTGTCCCTCGTAACAACATCATACTTCAGATGATCTGTTAATTCTGCATTACAACATTCACAGTCTAGAGTTTTAGAGTCATGTTATGGCCAGCCTTTGATTCTGTACTGTACATGTTATGGTTAATGGGCAATGCTACCTTCCATTTAATGGTCAAACAATGCAAGCTTCCTAGTTGTCCCGCCCCATGTGTGTCTTTTAGTTCAGGTGTTCTAACCGTAAAACGTAGATCATAATCAACTTTTGTGGCCAGGGGCACGGAATTATCAATCAAACATTTCTCCTACCCATAATCTTTGAAATGACAAAGATAAGCCAAATGCTTCAGGAAACTAGCTATAACAGGCTTTTTTTTGTTTTTTCCTTTTTTATTGATACAGCTACAACAGGCTGTTTTGCAGATATACAAATGCATACACATGTTTCTAAGTGTCAAAATTGAACAAGCAATTTTATATTTTTTTCTTTGTTTGTTTTGGTGAAGAAGCATTTTTTTTTTCTGTGTAAAAATAGTATGACGATGAATTAAATTAATGACATTATTAAGAGGAAAAAACAAGTAAAATACCAGGGAGGAAGGGGACTGGAAAATAGAGAGAGATTGGCCACAGGAATCGAGTTTGAGTTGAAGAGAGGATTGGGCGACGAATGCGTTTGGTTTGGAGAGAGTTGGCTGCTGGATTCCCCACAGCAACATTATCTCCTCTTCAGCTGCCGTAGCAGCACATGAGTCTTCTTCGTCTTCTCCTTCTCCTTCTCCTTTTGCTGCCCTGAGCTGCCTAACCATTCCTCTGTACGATCCCATTATTACCAATCTTTCCTTCTCTTCTTCTACTACTTCACTGGCCATGATTATGTCAAAATATCAAATTGAGAGATTTTGGAACGATTTTATGCTGTGTTAAGAATTCACGCTCTTTTGACCGGGGTTTTGGCCCAATTAATATTAGTATTCACCCAAAAAAACACCTTTTTTTTTTTCAACATGAACCAAAAAAAAAAAAAAACAAAACGCCTTCACGCTCACGGCACGGACGGTCTTAAAGAACTTTAATAAGAATAAGTGAATCTCAGTCTCATATAATAAATTTAAAAAGTAAATTATAACAATTTAAAATTGTGTATTTATTCTCAGCCATTAGAGTCAGTGTCATTTACAATTTCTCCAAAACTATCATTTAAATCCCTTAGTTGAGCAGTTGTGCTAAAGTCAATCTACAACAAATCTTTATCAGTGAGTTGCTATTGGTTGTGTAGGTCGGTTCAATTTGCACTAGCATCATTAGATAGTTGTTTTTATAATTTACTGTGTTCCCTGATTGTAACGCCCCAAGCTGCACCTCACCAACTTAAGCACGTCACAGTGCCGCGAGTTTCTAAAATATAAACCGAACGCTCGATTTACATCCTAGAAAACCGCTGGGCATTTTGTTTGAAATCTTTTTGTAAAACAAAGCGGAAACTACAAATATTTTCGAGGTGAAAAACTTGAGTTACCTAAAACCTACTGTGTTAGTCCAAAACTTGGATAGAGGCTGGCACGAGGTACGAACCCCAATGAAAGGAATTCAACTAAATGTACACAAGACTATATTTCAACAAGTTCTGAAACAACAAAGATCATGCAGTAGAATTAGAATAGAATCCAAACAAAGATTCACCAAACTTGTTCCGCACACCCAACTCCTTCAGCTACTGTCCCGTCACCAATGCACAGTATTTGCATCCATATTGTTGTAGGGGTGAGCTTTCGTCCTCACTGCTCAACAGGAACCCTAACTCGACTAGGTTTGAAAATCAACAGACAAGTATTTGGAGCGCTCCAGTATGAAAACATGCTTAAACCAAGTATATATAAAGAAGGGCTAAATACTGGCTACTACCATGTGGTTTAGATCCAAAATCAATTCAGTCCCTGAACTTCTAATTTCATCAAAAACACCTATGCTTTTTCAATTTTGATCTAATAGGTACAATTCTTTAATATTCTGTTATGGGTTCAAGTTATAATTGAATTATTTATTGAAAAACTATTTATTTTTAATAGTAGGACTTACTCCTAAAATTGACTATGTAGGCCACCTCGACACTACATCATAAAATATAGGTCATATATGAGCTACGTTAACAAGTTAAATAACTCAATGGTCGAAAAACTAACAAATTGGACCTATTAGATCAAAATTGAAAGTGCAGGGATGTTTTTGATGAAATTAGAAGTTTAGGGGCTGAATTGATTTTGGACTCAAACTACAGGGTAGTAATCTGTATTTAGCCCTATAAAGAACGACAAACTTTAAAAACCCGATGCATGATTAGAAAACTACGTGCGCTTTACCAGATGGCCTGGTTTAGTGGAACCGAATTTTGACCTTACCAGTCACAGAGCGCCAAACTTAACACACTAGCTACACACACGGAACCGGGTCGTCATTACGATTTCTCACCGTCCGACCGGTGTAGCTAACCCTCTGGAGGTTTAGGGGTGGCTAATCCCTAAGGAAGTCATTTACCACATTTCCGCTCTCATACACCACCATCAACAATCTTATACACACGTTAACTTAAAAACATTTCAAATTTGAACTAACAGTGTATTTTCATCATGCATCATGTAGATAAGAAAATAAGTATATAAGAAATCACCAATTGAGGAGAGTCCTGAATCCCTACTTGGATTCCGATGCTTTCTCTCACGTACTCCGAGAGTCGCGAACCTTCGGTTTCTCAGGTAACTGGAGTCCTGAGTCCCGAAATTTCAATAGTTAATAACTTTTGAATAGTTATGCGAAATCTCGACGATTATTATATCGTCCAACCATGTTTGACCAATCGAGGTAGGTTCAATAATTACTTAAATTATCGAACATTTACTTGAAGTTACGTCATCCACCAAACATATATTGAGTGCACTCGAGTTACTAAAGCCATCCAATACATGTATACACATTAATTTCTTTTCTTTACTTATTACCAAACCGTAAAATACACAAACAAACCAATAGCGGTTTTTGCAACGAACGATCCCACATTTACTTAACAATTTTATCACATAATAATTCAACAGAATTTACTATGGACACCCAATTCTTTCCATTTTCATTCAAGGTGTGCCCAAAACTACTATGGACACCCAAACTTGACTAATTTCAAATATCTCACAACCATTTCGAAAAACCTGCTTTAGCACACTAGCAAAACCTTAAATTGCAAAACCAGAAACAATCACAAATTTATCGATTCTCCAGTCAAGCAAACAGAAACATTTCAATCAAGAACCTCAATATCACCTCCAATACTACACTCTATAGAGAAATCTACAACGACCAAACTACACAACTCAATCAAACCACACATAACACCATGATTCAACCAACTCTCCAAAACAGAAACAAATCAAAAGCACTTCAGTCCACTGTTTCGAATTCAACCCAAGAGCAACCTTTTATTTCAAGGTTTGGGAGTATACCTTCTCAAGTCTACGTTGAGCGAGCTCGGCCTCACCAAACTTCTTGCTGGAACTGGAATATGAACGAGAAGAGGATTGTGATGCCAATACCCAGCAAGTCTCTTGATTCATAATCCACGAGTGCAGCCAAGACGAGAACCAAGCCCAGAATGGTCGAGAAGGTCGCCGGCGGGGAGGAAACACGAAGGAGGCAAAGAGAACCCATAAACAAAAACTATCAAAACCCAACCCAAATTTGAAACTAATTGATTACACGCATTTCTATGCATGTAATTGTATCTAAAACACTAGAAATAAGTTAATCCTTGAGCCAATTATAATGTAATTAATCCAAATTTTATTTATGTTGTAGAAAATAAGTGGAGTTGCGGAAATCAAGAGAAAACGGTGGAAAATTGAGCAAAATGGAGTTTCCGACAAAAAGACAAGATAGTCAATTTCGATCAAACATGGTCAACACGAGTGAGGAAGTCGAATCCAAGTATTTCAAGATGATGTCTTCTAATGTGCTTTATGATCGAAGAATGAAAAAAGGGGATGAAGAAAAGAAACAATTAATTGACTAATCATTGGCTTAATTAATTAATCATTGACGGATTTATTTAATTAACCAATGATTAGATTAATTAACCAATGGTTTGATTAATTAACCCCAGCCATGACTAATTAACCCCAGCCATGACGTGCAGGCGCAACAATCTTTGATTGTTGTTTAATTGTTTGGTGCCCAATCCAGCCTTGACGCATGGCAGCTATTTTCTTAATTAAACCATTAGTTGAAAGCTAGCAGCCCATCACGTACTGCTCTTCTCTCCATTAGTCCATTCAATCCTAGCCATACGCCATCATATTTCCCCTTTAATCACAGCCATATATTCATCATCCAGTTCTCCCTTGCAAAACAACCACACACGGAGACCACATATATATTCATCCGAACCTTACAGTAGCCACAGACCCCAAAATCCTCTCTATTCTCCAACAGTGCCGCAACCACCCCCAATTCCATCTTTTCTTTTCTTTGTTCACCGAGAACCCACCTTCATATCTCTCTCTTCCCAATTTAACTTTTCATCACCAATTTTCATTCTTTCAAGGGAAACTCAAGGGGCTTTCACTACACATCATCAAGGCTTCATCACCACAAAGAGATTTTGGCTTGGTAAAGAGTGGGGGCTTAATTTCAAGTTGGGTTCATATTTGCCTATAGCAAATTGTGAGCTTAACTTGTGTTTCCTCTCCCCTCTATCATTTCTCTTAATTTCTTATGTATTTGATGATGTATTTGATAATGAGTTATGAGTAGTTCAATTTTGGGAGTTAGGGTTGTGAAGCCCTAACTCATCTTGTATAAATATTGATGCTTTACTTTTAATAAATGCAATTTCCATTGTGTATGCTTTAAATCCGAATTTATTGGTCCTTAGAAGCATGTTTCTAGGCTTTGTCAACCTTTGAAATTATGTTGTGGAATTGTGATGAATAGATTGATAAATTGACAACTTATTAGTCTTGTGGCATCTAGGATTTAAGTATTGTGACCATTAGCTAGCTTAATTGTAGCTAAGCTTGCTTGGGTCTCTATTATCTTGCTATCTAGGCCTCTAATTTTGGATATTGCGGCCTTAACCGGCGTAATGCCTAAATTAAAGAGTTGATTGTGGCCTTAACCGGCATAGTCAATACACCGAAAGGATAATTGATTTAGTATCCTTAACCGGTACTAGATACGGGACTCGACACATATAGGAAATGCATGCATTTATGAAATTGGCATTGATGTTTACAAGATAGTTAGTGTGAATCACCCGACACTCCCATGTTCCCATTAATTTGAAATCCGAATTTTAATTTTTTGCTTGATAATTAGTTGTTTGCTTTTATTTTAGTTTGCATTTAATTTAGTTAATTCTCAATTCAAAACTCCCAAACAAAATTCTACATTCCATTGTGCATAACTCATTTGGGCTACAAGTTAGTGGCTTTGATTAGGCTCAGTGTGAGCTAAGCCGCCGAGCATTGCCGAGGCTTGGTGCCTTGTGAATATTATTTTACTTTATTTTATTTTTATTTTTCATTGTATGCATTTGAGTGATTCTAGCGCCAATTACCTCGGTTAGATCCAACGTCTAATCCCCGAGGTACGATAATCAAGGTTCAAATACTTTCCTTACTTGACAACGATTCGTACGCTTGCGAGAGTTTATGAGTCAAGTCACTAATTACGCAGACAGATAGAGGAAGACAAGCGGAGGAGTTTCCATACCGGAAGTGGCCCTGGTGATGGCCGGAAACTACAGAAACTCCCCGGGCAGCCGCTGCTTCTCACCGTCGAGTCTCCCTCTTCGTCCTGTGCATTGGCAATCGGAGGATATTGGGAGGTAGGCGACAACGAGACGAAGAAGATGGTGGTCGTCCGCCGCTATGCCGTGGTCGGAAGGAGTGGCGCCGGTCAGTCGTGCGTCGGGTCTGAGAGCACTGAGCTCTCGGTCTCTCTCTCTTTTGTTCCTTCTGTGCTTCCCACTAGGGATGACAATGGGGCGGGTTGGGGATGAGGATCACAATACCATCCTCATCCCCGGGGCCATTCTCTACCCCCATCTCCGCCTCAATCCCCAATAAAAATATATTGGGGATTCCCCGTCCCCATCCCCACTGGGGGACGAAGCCTCCAAACCTGCTCCAAATCTCCAATAAGAATTTAATAAATAAAATAATTTTTTTTTCTCATATTGCTTTTTTTAAAATCAAAATCTACAATAAATAAAATTAAAACATGATTAAATTCATAAATCATAATTTAGTGAGTGCAAAAGTCAAAACACCATTAAAGTAAAGTAGTAAATGTATATAATTGTGATTTATATTATAAAAAATAAATTAATATAAATATAAAAATATATGTATATATTATTGGGGCGGGTTTGGGGATGGGGATCACAATACCATCCCCGCCCCGCCCCCAATCTTAGATTGTAATACCCGTAATTTTCATTTTAAATTCGAGTGATTGTGATTGTACGATTTCACGAATGTTGTTCGATAATAATTCACTTTTGAATTATCGAAAGTACGAAATAATTATTTTAACGGGAAAGCTCGAAATGCTCGGTTTGAGAAATCGACTTTTTATACGTGCAAAAATTGGGGAAACTTCCTTCACAAAAGTTGTAGAGCTCGTCGATACGAGTCAGTGCATATGCGGAACACATTGTCCGGATTTTTTTTGAATTAGTTATAGAATTTAGAAATTATTTCTATCTTGGTATAAATAGAAAAAACCCTAGGCTATTTTCAGAATTTTCCAAATTGGTCTGGCCTCCTTTCCATTTTCAGAAACCACTGTTCATCTCTCTCTCTCTCTCTCTCTCTCTCTCTCACGTCTTCTCTCTCTCGGTCGAAACATAGAAACAGAGCACAGAGAAACCGTGCTCCCTCCTCCTCATCCGGCCACCCCACGACCTCAAACCACCTCCAAGAGCTTTGTCCCCACCTTGCGCAGCTGCTAGAGGTAGCCTTGCTCCACGACACGGCTGGCAGCGGCGGCGAGGCCCTAACCGAATAAGCTCGTTTTCGGTTCGATCTCGATATCTCGAGCTATAGGTCACTATTTCACTTGATTCTTGGCTCATTGAACTCGCCTCAACTTCCTTAACAAGCACCAAGAAGGACCGCAACTGGGTCGATCGTTTTCACGGTCATCGGAGTTCGACCCCGTTAGATCGAAAAACAACCTATCGATACCAATATCTCGAGTTATACACGATCGTTTCTTGTGATTCTTGGCTTGGTGAGTTCGCAATGAAGTTCTGAACAAGTTTTCAGAAGAGATCGAAGCTAATGGTTGCAGTTTTCACATCGGTTTTAGTTTTCACATCGGTTTTCAAGCTCGCCGGTTTCTGGAAAAATTCCGGCGGCCGACTGTAATTGGTAATTTTCGATCCCTTCCCGTCGTTTTTTGGTCTTGTGCTAGTTATGAAAGTTGCTAAGAATGATGAAACGAAGGGGAGAAGCTCAGCCCCGACACCATTGGTGGTGGTCGGCGGTGGCTCTGTCCCTAATTCCGGCGGTCGTTTCCGGCCACCTCCGGAGGTCTAAAATTTGGTTTATATCCATTTTATGACTCTACGTTTCAATATGATCATTTCGGCATATTATACGCATTTTTCGGATATCGTATGAATTAGTTATGAATTTTGAGATTTCGATCGATTTCGATCGTTAGATTTATGATCTGTAGAATTTGAATCGTCCGATGGACTTGTAGTTTTGATATGATGATCATATGACTGTCCCAGTGGCTTTTTGTGGTCATGGGCGAAGATCCGAATGTTGGATCTTCGTATAAGTGCAAAAAGGTGATTAGGGGAGCGATTCGTGAGAATCCGTCCGTCCGATTTTCTTTTAATTATAATCCGGCCGTTAAATGGTAGTTCGGGTATGTTTTGGAATTATTGGCTAAATTTGAATCACATTTGATTAGGTGATTGACGGATTTTAATTGGGTGAGCTATTTCGGCGTGAATTGTATTTTATTTGAAGACGCAGCGGGAGTATCGAGGTGAGTAAAACTCACGTGGTTCATATTACGAACCGAGCGCTTTAAATTTATTTATTTTTGGTAATTGTGTGAAAAATATTTGTGGATTAAATATTATTTTAAAAATTACATGGACTTGATCACTACGGTCCATAGGTAAGTAAAATGAATTTTAAATTATACAAATGAATTTCACGATTTTCTTGTGTGAACTATAGATGGTATTAGTGGTCACTCCTGAGTGGATGATTATATATATATATATATATATATATATATTTACGTGGAAAATATATATTGATGGGTGGATTGTTGAGTGACGATATAATTGTGTTGAATTGATGATTTGGATTATATTTCAAATGCTTAATTTCATAATAATATTGTGTATCTTGGTTGGGTTGATTTCATTATGTGATAATACATGTGTTTGGCTCCAGTTTTTCTTGAGCTGGTCAACAGTCTCTTTTCTTGCGTGGGCGTGCCAGCACCGTTCGGGTGCGGTCGTCGGGGGTGTCCCTTGACCTGACTTCTTCTGAGCGATTGTGGACGAGGAGAGCACCAACCTCGTCGTGGGGTTCTTTGTGCCTCGTGGCGAGGACTTTTGCTGAGCCTTTTCAAAATCACAATCGATACTCGATGTTGTAGATCGAGCAGAGCGAAAACCACTGGGAAGTGAGGAGAACTTGCTAAAGCGTGACTCAAGCTTGGCTGGTTTGCGAGGGCGTTACCCTTGCTTGGCTGGTTCCGTAACCGTTGTGGTCGTGGTACTACAGTCGGCTCCCAAGGAGACTAGGACCAAAGCACTTTGACAGAGGATTTGGTGGTACTGAAAGTTGGCTCCTAAGGAGACTAGAACTTAGAGTGTGATCACCGATAAGAGAAAGAGAAGGAGAGGAATTGCTCTTAGAGAGGTTGCTCTAGAGAGAACTTAGATCATCTTATAGATGTTTTGATGAGTGAATTGGTGAGATGATACTTGTTGTAGCCTCTATATATAGGCTTCCAAGCAACACTATTTGGCCTTTAAACAAATCATAGTGGGTTAGGCAAAATTCACTAACACTTAGTGGATTTGGTTAGGCCAAATTCACTAACACTTAGTGGATTTTGTTAGGCCAAATTCACCAACACTTATTTATTCATTTAATTTTTATCTCCACTAAGAATTCATATTTAAATTTCGACTTCTTCATATGAAATGATCCACCATGGATGTAGATTATTGTGGTAAAATTTCAGAATTTATTTCCATGTGGTTGGGCCGAAAATGCTACTGGACTCCTTACAGGTCCAGTTTTCCAGTTTTGCTTCTGCAGAAAATTGGACTGATTGTTTGAAGGTTTTCCACTTCGAACAAGCTCTAGCACTCTTCATAAGAAATGATCCTTGGGATGTCTAAAATGAATCTGGAAAGTTTCAACTCATTTGAAGTTCGGATGGTTAGTCTGCCGCCCCTCCTTCCTTGTTTAGCTCGGTTTCTCCTAGCAGAAGTAGGAAAATGTGCTAAAGTTGACTTTTCATTTCCACGCTTCCATAGTAGGCTTTATTTAGCCTCTAAATATATATTTCGAATTTGTCGACAATATATAGCTTGAGCCACTGATATTGGCTCGATTTCTCCAAGACGTGCCTTGTCAGGCCAAAATGCTCATTTTGGGTCCAAACAACATGTTGTGCTCATTTATAGATTTAGGGTCAACGTAGTGACCGGTGTGGGGTAATCGGATGCTCGAATCCTGGGTGGATGATGAGATACGATTGTTTGAGTATGTGTAATTATCGGACGTTCTAAATATGTATATAAGTATACATATTGATGAAATACGATAATGATAAATATGTGTCATAACCTAGACCAGGTGACGGGCTACGATTCAGTTAGAGCTCTAGTCTGTCAAATACCGTATTTTTATAAATACGATGTTGAGGTGTTGTGAAGAAAGTTGTGAGTTAGAGTTGGGTGTTGATTTGTTGATTATTAAGATGGTTGGTTTCTTGTGGAAAGTGTTGAGTGTTGATTGAGTGGAATTGATTTTGATTTAATTAAACAACAGTCATTTCTTTTTACTCATACGAGCTTTCATAAGCTTACCGGGTTTTGTGTTGTTGCAATCCCGATACACTATTCAAATGGTGTAGCGGATATTCCTGCAGGTCAGGATAACCAGGGAGGTGACCGAGCTGCTTAGGTGTTATAGCAGTTATTGTTATTTCATTTAGTTGTGAGGTGTGTATGCTCATTTAGAGCTTGACAGTTCATTTTGTATTTGAGTTGTAATAATTAACCGAGACTAAAATTCGGTTTTGATTTTATTGCATGTGGTGAGGTTGTTAAAAAAAGAAATTTTCATGATGATTATTTTGAGTTGTGGTAATTTTCATGCTTCGGATTTTGAATTTTTATTCTAAAATTCTGGGCGTGACATAGATAGCGAGGATTGGGGATTCCCATCCCCATTCGTCCCCGAATTCTCCCCCCATTAGGGGCGGGTATCCAATGAAGCTCCGCCCCTCTGGGGATTTTTGCCATCCCTACTTCCCACTGGTCAAGACTCAAATGTATATAGACTGGTCCAAATAATGTTGGAAGGCTAGGATTAAATGGTGGAGTCAGTGATGGCTAGGATCGCGCCATATGTTTCCTATTTTCTTGATTTAATTTCTTTAATTCCCAATTAAAAGAGAAATGATCACTACTTTTGGGAATCCACCACCCATCCTTGGTAATAACCCACAAATTATTTTGGTACTTCTTATCGAGATATTTGAAAATGAACCATTCACAAAATTATTTCTAGATTTTCAATTGAAACCTCTAGTTTCCCACTTTGGTCGTATCCCTAAGGCCTCGTTTGAGTCTCGAAAAGGAAAATAATTCCTTTGTCTTTCCCATAGGAAGGGAGATGAAATTTCCGAAGAACTTTCTATTTCAATGTTTGGTAACATAAGAAAAATTATACAGAAATTTATTAAAAAATTTGTAATTAATGTAATAAAATAATATGTTGTGAGTAATAAATATAAGGGAAAAAAATGATTCCCCCCCCCCCCCCCCCCCCCCCCCCCCCCCCCAATTTTTCTTTGCTTTAGGAAAATATTGCTTTTCTTTTTGCATCTCAAATGCAAGAAAGGAACAACTTCCTTTCTCAATGCCTACTTTCCGCAAATAAAACGAGACCTAAACTTTCTTCACCACATCTCAACAGAGAAAATCAATCAAACTAATAAATTGAGATGAGCATTCCGAATACGAAACTTGGCTGTGGGAGAGATATAGTCATGCATATGCCAATAACCTCTCTAAGCTATCACTCGATTAGACATGGTAAAGAGTGGTAGCACATGTTAGATATTCCAAACCCTCTCATCACATGAGCTTATGCCTCATTGTTCACACTGACAACAGGCGGGTCCGAATAGCATTCCTCATCTAGCCTCCTGTACTCTAAACCAAATATTTCCATACTTTGCTCTTCTTTTTTTTTTTTTTTTTTTTCCCGCGCTGAGTTTAGAATGCAAGTAGCTAACATGGTAACATGGAATGTTGACAGCACTCCCAGCTACAACTGCATAAGAATAAATGATACTTCCGATGAGACAAACTCCATACAAAAAGTAGCTTAAATAAGTTGTCAGCAGAACTTATTTCAGCAGCTCATAATTACATGCTTAATAATCCAGGGATAGGTTCCCGGATGCTGTGTACATAAAAGAGAAATAAGATGTTATTCAATCTCAATCTGTTGCGGGGTTTCTTCTTCAGGGTTTAATCCTTCACCATCAACTTCTTCCTCTGTAATCCCTGAGGCTTCCACAGTCCTTGAAACCCACTCCTTGAGTGGATCATCATTCAAATCAAGTCGTAGAAGGCCTGCAAACATCCCACCCATGAAAGCAACTGGTTCCTACAGGACAATACACAGAGGGAACGTTGGAAATGATAGTGCATCATTTACATACAACAATACTCATTCTCATGGATTTCATTTTCATTTCAAAAGTCATATGTTATTAAGCAAATGGTCAAGAGCTAGAGTTACTTTTAGATGAAAGCTGCTGATACAAAGAATTTAATTCAGCGGAGTCTACCACAATGTGTTGGTAGGATTGCAATGTGATATATTTGCAAGAACGTCACAAATTTGGATTTTTTGAACCATCTGACTAACTCTTTCAGGTTCTCAAGGGGGCTCCAGTCTGTCATCCATATAGGGTGTAAATTTGGGCTCTTATAACAAATTATTTGCCTTCCAACAAAGCTTGCTACAGATAATGGTAACTACGAAACCTTAATCACATACTTCTACACACAACCCTTAGCATAAAATCCTCAGAAGGAAGGTATTTGGGAACTCGGATTTCAGTAATACAAATCCAAATCCAAATTATACAAGGGCTATGAATTGACTAGATAATGGCTGAAGACTTATTAAGGTACCTGAAGCGCTTTTCTGACAATGGGCTCTTCAATCGGATTGGAGAAAAACGCTTTAACCCCGTGATTGTTTCCCAAACGCACTCTTGTGCTGCTGGGATTCAGCTTCTTTGTTAATGCCGAGGGTTTTATGAGCTTCTTGGATTTCCACTGTGATGTGACCCAAATTTCAATTATTCATTAAAATTGGAAAATCAGATTAAGAGGTGAGAGAGATCGGATATACACACCAGTGGCTGTGCACACGAAGAAACATTGACAAGTGAGACTGACATATTGAGCTTCCTCTGCTGCTTCTTCTGCTTCTGGTTCCGGTTCCGATGTAGATTTGTAACCATAACCATATATTCTCTTCTTTTCTATTATTGGGCCTCACATTTTCAAATTCCTCGGGCCAACCTTATAATTTCTGTTACATAGGAGGCCTAAAACTTATAAGGCCTTCTCCAATATAAACTTATCCTTCTCCATTATAGGCCCTTGTTATCCAAAATCCATCTCTAATAATGGGTTGGATCTATATCAAAAATCAAGTTGGGTGTCTAAAGTCTATATGAAGGTAGAAGACGTTTGAAAGCAAGAGCTGGCCTAGCTGGCTGTTTATACAAAAATTGCAATTTTTTCCTATCAATTCTCATACTCACCTCCTCATAATTTGTCACTTTCTTCACCCTCTCTACTTTCTTCCTCATTTCACTTACATACTAAAGTTTTTGTTTCTTATTCCAAAATGGTATCCAATCCAACAAAAAAAAAAAAAATTGGACACCAAAGAAAATGAAGCTTTATACAGATAAAATCTAATCTATAATCTGTATAGTTGTGTATGAACTGACACGTGGACTTGAAAGTCTTACCTAACAATATAGTAAGATTCCTTCAATCCTTAAAATTATATTTTTGTCTCAAACATAAATTCTAAGTAGACTTGAATTAGTATGTAACTAAAAACACTTATGATTTTGAAGTATACAAATTAAAAACAATAAAAGATATTAGAGTCTATAATTTAGACATCAAACCATTGGAGTTGGAAAAATTATAGACCTTACTGTTTAGATAAATAGTATCTTTCGAAGGTTTAAAAATTTAGACCATCGTTTATTTTAGACCTTAACGATTAGAGATGACTGAAGAAGCCTGAAAATAAAAAAACAAAAAACAACTAGTTATTTTGGGTATTCCCAATTCTTTTAGGCCTAGTAATCTGACTCATATCAACAAGGTAAGCTTGACATCACTCAAGAAAGCTCTCCTCTGACTCTCATACGAGAGGTTTCTCAATTGCGGCAAGTTTCAGTTGGCGGCTGCTCTGCTCCTTCAACTGAGAAGGGGTCAAGGGGGTTTCACCTTTCTCTCGTCTAAATTGTGGCGACGAAGGGCTTGCTCAACAACACCCCCTAGGTACCATGTAAACATTGGCTTTGGCCATTTTCTTTTTACTCCTTTCGCCTGTTTGTGATGGAAAGGGTTGGTTTCTTGTGACCAACAAATTTGGCTTCATGGGGTAAAGATTTCTTTGGTGGGATTGAAATTAGGGTGGAGCTTGGTTCTGGGGACCTCTTTACGCTTTGTGGTGGTGGTTGTGTTGATGACATCGACAGTCAGTAGTCTGGTTTTCAGTCTTCTTCTAGAGGCAGCGGTGTCCACTAGTTGGGTTATGGCTTTCTCTTCCTCCTCATGGTCGTGGTTGGCGGCGGCGATGTAATGGCAGTTGAGGGCGCATTGTGGCTCTAGTTACAGGAGAACTTTGGGCTGGTATCCTGGGTATTTGGCTTGAGATCTGGTTGCTATTGGTGGCGTTGTTGACGGCGGTAGGGGCAGCAAGGTTGTCAACGACGGCAGCGGATATGTTGTAGAGAGGTGGAGTTTGCTAAGGTTTCTCACAAACAGGGAAGTTGGTCTGAGTGGGTGGCTTGGGTCTTTAGCTGGGCTTGCTTCTTTTGGGTTGGGGCTTCTTCGGGGCTGTTTTGTTTTATGTTGGTGGGCTTGGTGATTTCCGACCCATTAGCAAACTAACATTTATTTTTTCTGGTCATTAAAGGGAATATGACTATGTTTCTCTATTTTTAGAGAAAAGTTCACAACGAAAACAAAAATCCTATTATAAAATTTACTCATCTTTTGGGGACTTTATGTTTTCTATGTATTGGGTATAATCTTAAAGGTGGGTATTTTGGGCAGCTTATTCTATTTTAGAATAAATTATGTTAATGTATTCTGAGAAACGACTCTTTATTACGACTAATACGTTTTTGTAATGCTTACTAAACTTTAATGAAATAATTGACGTTATCGCCTCAAAAAAGCAAGGTAAGCCTGAGCGCATGAATTGGTCGAGAATCAAATGTGATAAGCCCAAATTCATGCTCAATACTGTTATTTGCCAAGGCATTTATAGTCAAGTTGCGCTCTTGGTAGACATGACCGAAACTTTTACTTTGCTTGCAAACTCATGACAAAAAAAATAAAAAATAAAAAACTCATGGGTCTTTCCACCCAACAAAAAGACTACTACCTGCATGCTAGCATCCACATTGTGGAAAAAGGAAGACGTTCATGAAAGCCTATTTTTAGGTTTTTATATTTCGGTTCTTGATTAGGTCTAATAAGTCCATCCTCTATTGAGCAAGGGTTTAAATGTTTTGGTGTAGTGGTTGTGTCATTTTTGATGTTGTCATTTTGGAGACTTTTTGTTTTAATGTTTGCGTTTTCTTATTTATCAATGTAATGAGGAGTAGTCATTGCATGTGTGCTAGCAATTTTGGTACACAATGCGAAGTGAGCAAGTTTGGTCTTTTTTTGAAGTTGGTTGTAAAGATGCATCAAGAATCCTGGGATAGGTTGATCTTAGGAAGCCAAAGAAAAAAAATCTGTTTAGAGTTGGGCCTATCAACTTGTGGCATATATAACTACTAGTTTTATATACAAGCTACAAGTATGTTCTCTAATTTGAGTAGTTGAGATTTTACAGAGTTAACTCCACTGATTGTAATATTATAAATCAATGAAATTTGTTCTCTTTCAAAAAAAAAAAAAGGATTTTAATTCTTAAATGTATCAATGATCGATCGTTTTCTTTTATCAAGATAGTTAACAAAATTTTGATGAGAAAGAGGAAAAATTTAGTTACATACAAGGATAGAGAAGAACTGAAGAAGTTTGTACTTTCAGCTAGTCAGCTGAAACCTAAATACCTAATATACATGCTTGGCTGGTTTTGTTAGTGTTATATAACTGAAACCATTCCGTTTCCACAAATTTTGGGCACTTGGATCTAGTATATTGATTTAAATCATGGCACAAATTGGGGACCTTGATTCTTGGAAGGTAGGCGTGGAAACTAGGGTTCTACTCGTTTCTTAACCTTTAGTTGGCTCCATTGTGCCTCACTGGAATTGAAGTGACAAGTCTGTCCTTCATAAAGCCACAATATGCGCCACGAATCAAAATTTAAAACTTACATATTGTTGGTTGCTCCAAGTCAAAGCTAGGTTATATATATATATATATATATATATATATATATATATGGATTTACATTTGCCTAACCTACCTCTTTCTCCAGGTCACAAGTTGGTCGTTGCCGGTGGCATGGAAAGTAGGAAATTAAACCCCGTCAGATGTGTTATACACTTAAAGGGTCATTATATAACTACGTTATCAATTTGTTTGAACAAATAAGATAATACACACACATGAAGTCAAGCTAGCTTTGTATAAGATTTTCTTCTAGCTAGTGAGCTGATCGAGGATCTCTTCAACTTGAAGACCACTCACCCTTGATTCAGGCTTTTGCCGTTGAACAACTAAGGGTTACTAAGCCAATAGCCTATAACTAGTTTGACTTACATATATGCACCCAAAAAGGGTCGATCATCAGGACACTAGCTTTGAGTACTTCTATACGTTATATACGAGCGTCCAGAGCCCCTTTCTCACTGATCTCCTTCAAGTGTATGCGAGGGAGGTGCTCCTGCTGCCTATGTAAACATTAGCAATTAGTTATGGAATCATGGTATGCATATGCTTCACTTCAGTGTATGTACATCTATCTGCATATACAACATATATTGAATTGAACTTCAAAATCTTCTGAATATATAGAGAATATATATGCATTCAAATCTCGAACCTGTCATGTATATCCTTTTAAGAAATAACTTAATTATGTTATTGCAGCGCGACGTGGCCCTACTATCTTCAATACTTAAGTCAATGATGCCTGCTCGATAAATAATTATATTACTGTTATTTGTTTTAATTATGTGTTTGTGTAGTTGCACACTAGCGTTTAAATATTATTGTCAATAATTATTGCTAATTTTTCTGGCTGGTTTCAGCTAGCTAGCTCTCTGGACCAGCCACAAAATTCTATCATTTGATCAGTCTTGCTAAGGCCGGAAATGGGAGACCTCTTTTCAGCAGGCACCAACAGCTACTTGGTTATTATGATCTGGTCAGTATTGTTCGTATTATTTGTTGCAAGATTTCTGCGGAAGATCAAGGAAAAGAAGGTGGTAGGATCAAGAATATACAAGTTGCCACCGGGAAGAAGAGGCTGGCCGATAGTTGGTGACAGCTTCGAATGGTACAATGCTGTTGCAAGTTCTCATCCCCCGCAGTTTGTTGAACAACAGATCAAAAGGTACTATACATATAGCAAGCTCTATTCAAGTTAAATTAGATCAATCGAGTTGACTAGCTAGCTAATTGTAGTATATATTTTAATTTGTTATACATCATCCGGTTATATAGCTCCTATTTATAAATGTCGGCCTGTTGCAGTTTTGGGAAGATATTCTCCTGCAGTTTATTTGGAAAAAGGTGTGTGGTATCAGCAGACCCAAGCTTTAACCGGTTTGTAATGCAAAATGAAGGTAAATTGTTTCAGTCCAGCTATCCAAAATCTTTCAAAGACTTGGTAGGGAAAAATGGTGTGATCACGGTACATGGTGAGCAACAGAGGAAACTCCATAGCATCGCCTCCAATATGATGCGTCTTGATAAGCTACTTAAAATTAATTTATTGGATGATATTCAAATGGTTATCACTCAAGCCTTGAGCAATTACCCAACCAATCAGCCATTACTTCTCCAGGATCTTTGTAGAAAGGTATTGCTTAATTCCAATCATATATGTGGTGGACGCATACATGCATGGAGACCATCTTGTATATAATGTGATATTCTTGCGAGACTATATCACTTATATCAGTCGGTCAAACTATTAAAAATATTATCTCATATATATTTATATGTCAATTACAGTTGGCTATACATCTTATGGTTAATCAACTATTGGGAATTTCGAGTGAGTTAGAGATTAATGAGATCGCTCAGTGTTTCTCCGATTTCGTTGATGGTTGTCTCTCCGTTCCAATCAACTTGCCCGGCTGTGCTTATCACACTGCCATGAAGGTACGTAATTAAGTTGCTGCATGTAGATGTCTCACACTGCCATGCGTAGGAGCTGCTATGCCTGGTTGCTTTTCCCTTAGAAAGAAATATTACTTTATACATCTATGACGATGGACCAACTTGAAAAAGTCGTACCTTTATATGGTCTCGCCTCCCCTAATATAAATTGTTAATATATATAATGTTAAAATTAACGTCGGCATAGAAAATATGCGAAAATATGTAAATTAATCCTTGCATACGAGCTCATAAACTCATAATTACTAATTAATTCTAGAATGCATGCTCAAGTGTGTATTAATTAAGAGTACGTATGATGTTTCGAATTAATGGTTTGACATGAATTAATGAAGGCAAGGGAGAAAATCATAACCAAGATAAATAGGATAATCAAAGAACAGAGAGAAGGTGCAAAGGAAATAGGTAACGGCGTGCTTGGAAGAATACTGGAGGAAGAAAGCTTAGCTGATGAGTCTGTAGCAGACTTCATTATCAATCTTCTCTTTGCTGGCAACGAAACAACTGCTAAAACAATGCTATTTGCAGTCTATTTCCTTACCCAGTGTCCCAGAGCAATGCAACAATTACTGGTATGTCCTAAGTCGATTCAAATGACGATGTACATTTCTAATTTTGTTGATTTAGGGTTTTTTCCCCTTTAAAATAAATAAACATGGGAGGTGAAAAACATTAAAGAGTAAACATTTAAGCTCTCGGATATGCTGAAGCTAGTTATTAATACATCGCAAAAGCTTGTTAGATATACCAAATAATTGCTTATTGCATTAGCCTTAGTATGCAGCAATACACGAATGTGCTTGATTGAGTTAAAAGCCCTTAATCAGACAAGGCACGTACGTCGAAGTCAGTTAATTTCTCTGGGTGATTAATTAATTAATCGTCGCCTGGATCGTCTCTACATGCAGGATGAACAAGACAGTCTCAGAAGAAGCAAATCTGTCGGAGAAGAAATTCTTACGTGGCACGATTATAAAGCAATGCCTTTTACTCAGTGTGTAAGTATATATTTCTCTGAAAGTCATCTTTTCACTTTTAATTCGAATTATATATCACGAAGTACATGAATTATATATATACGCGCCTGCATATGATGCGTCCATGAATTCATATTTCGCATTTTTTTTTTCCTCCCAGATTTCACGTTGATATACTAAACAATATATGCATCAGTTTTGAGATTTAACTTAATAATGCAGCACTGGTTGCATAAGAAGCTAGAAGTTGTGCGTGGAGGTACTACATTCCTAACTAACAACTAAGCCATCTTTGATATGTGAAGGTCATCGATGAAACACTTCGACTTGGAGGAATTGCAATTTGGTTACTGAGGGAGGCAAAAGAAGACGTTGAGTACCAAGGTGTGTGTGTATGTACATATGCATGTTTACGCTACATTGATATTAATCTGATCTCCTGAACACGGTTCATATCATAATTGACGGATGAAATTACGCCCAACCGATCATATTTTATTTGATCTAGCTCTTAATCTATTCCCGTCCCAAACTTGTCCTTCTATATTTTTACCCGGTATGCAGTGTCGTGAAATTAAAATACTAGTTTCGGTGCAGACTATGTTATTCCCAAAGGATGCTTTGTCGTTCCATTCCTCTCAGCAGTTCATTTGGATGAAAATGTGTATAATGAAGCCCTCACCTTCAGTCCTTGGAGATGGATGGATAGTGAAAATCAGGTTCGTCTCTACGTACTGGATCTCTGGTTAATGGCATGGACATGTATACATTATTCAGGATCTTATAATTATATATTACAATCAATCTTCCTAACTATGAAAATTTTATGGTGCTCTCAATAAATTATAAATTATGTATGATTAATGTGCACTTCATTATTTTTTTATAAGATAATTTCATTTATCTCCTTAATCTTTACACATTAAATCAATTGTGACACTACACTTTAATTTCATCACACGCATGTGCCTCTATGCTCTCTAATTAATCAATATTGTTCACTCATTAGTTATTTTGTCAAGTATTTTGTAAATTAAAAATGTAGATTTCATGGGCTCCCATGTATAATGATGATTCACTAATATGACATGCAAATTATATCATATGTTACTAATTACTATAATTTCAAAATACATCACATAACAGTTGGAAAGAAAACCAAGAGTTAGACAAAATTGATTAAAATTTGTAAGTACAATGACACTCGTGATGAAAGTAAAAGTGCGTGTACACAAATGATTTAGAGTGTAAATATCAATGATATAAAATGAAATTGACCGTTTATGCTTTATCATCATCATAATTTGTTTACGTAAACAGGAGAAAAGAAATTGGAGAAGTAGCCTATACTTTGCACCCTTTGGAGGAGGACCCAGATTCTGTCCAGGAGCTGAGTTGGCTCGCCTTCAAATTGCCCTTTTCCTCCATTACTTTGTCACAACATATAGGTAAATCGTAGTAAAATATATGCATCTTGTGACTATATAGTTTAATTCTAAATTCTAAAACATTTTGTTGTTCTTTCTCATTAAACAATAATCACGAATTTTTGCTCGAAACTAAAATAAACTATTAACCACTAGCTCATATATTTCAAACTCAGATGGACCCAACTTAAAGACGATCGTATGTCCTTCTTTCCCTCGGCTCGTTTAGTGAATGGCTTCCAAATCGACATAACTAGACGACATGATTGAACAAGCTAGTGACAATGCAGATGATCGAGGTGCAAGATTAGATTTGTACTCTATATTCTTATGTGTTGTTCGACTTTTTATGATTTTATATGAGTATCTATTTTACCTTGCAATACGTGTAATTTGCTGTAAAAAGCATTCATTATGGTATACTGTATCAATTATTTCATATCCATCACTTTGACAACCTTACTTCAAAGATTTTTTTGTTCCTTTTTTGTAATAGACTAAGGCTTAGTTTGGGATTACTTTGCTTTGACATAAATCAGTTTTTCTCTAAAGTTTTAGGTTTTAAGATGTTTCATAAACTTAAAAAAATAGCTTTAATTAAAAAATATAGGTGATTGACAACAGATTATAGAAGCAACTCAAATGTTAATTTTAAAAGCTGCTATCAGTCCCAGCAGAAGAGGTTTTTATTTTTTAAAAGTCACAGCAATCTCAAACTACACCTAAATTTATAATTGTTTGATGTCATGATCTCTAGATTAGGGTTCGGTCGCTTGTGTTGGAAAATTCTTCTGTCTTCTATGAGTTTTAGTTTTTTTAACGAATGACAAATGATTGTCCACAATGTTTTTTTTTTTTATCAAATAAGAACTTCATTAATAATGAACTGCTTACAACGAGTTTTTGGCGACATCTCTAACACAGAAATGGCTGCTAGACTTCACACTGGAACTCTATAATGACTGACTCCAAACTTGCACTACAACTGTATTCAAAGACAACAAGTGCAGGAGCAGTGAATCCTTGACATCTCACCATTCTTCCAGCCAGTACGTACTCTAAAGCTAGACAACTCCTTGTGTCAACACTAACTCACCAACCAGAGTCCTCCTGACCAGCTTTGATCGACCAAGCCGACGCTTGTTGTGACCTAAACCCGACCAAAGGTTTGTCGGACATTCAGACCTGGGACTAAGGAAACCCAACACTGTCACCACCCTATTGTCAACACCGTTGATCCTCAACTGCTCCAAATCGCAATTGCCTCCGACTCGAACCCAGACAGGAACGACCCACTAGAAGGCTAAGGATGATTGTCTATGCAGACATTTTCGCCACCACTACTGACCCAACTCCAGAACAGGAACGACCCTCTAGACGGCGAAAGAGAAGATTGTCTCTCCCACACCCTTGATAGTGCCTTATTACCAACAAATACCGACTGCCAAGAAAACAAAAACTAAAAGCTTTAAAATAAAAACAACACCTAATGGACCAAGGGAATTACCCCAGCCCAAATACCACCAGGCCCAGACTGAGGCCATATTCAGATTAAGTCCAGACCGCCGCCGCCGTTAACCAAGCATCATCAGCCAATCTCCAACAGAACACATCCCCCACCTCGTAGCATAACCGACCCATCATCGCTGCAGGAACGCCAGCCACTGCCACCTCTGGATCGCCCTAACCACAACCCTGGGACACCCCACCAGAACCCGACTAGACCGTTGCCAGTTTTCCAACACCTATCTGGATCCTCCCTCTTCGGCGAAGATGGGTCCATAACCCGACCCCTTCAATCCATCTTCTGCGGCTATCCAAGCAACAGCCATCGCCACCCCGTAGCGCCGCCGATCTACCCATACTCTGCCAACGTAGTCACTCCAGATCGCATCACCACGCTGATTCAACCCCAGATCGGATCCGTCCCATAAATAGATCCAATAGGACCACCCAGATCCGCCACCACGACCACATCGAATTGGACACCACCCAGATCGGAATAAACCCTGCCGCCAATTCAAATCTATCCACGCTGCAAAGACAACAACCAAATCCGACAACAAGCCGCGATCTCTCCTATGTCTTGCCTTACCCACTACCGCCATGATCTCTCCAAACCAGATGCAAAACATCAGATCCACACAAGGATGACAAGGCCTGTCCGACGACGGTGAAAGGCTCGTCGCCGGATAGGGAGGAAGAACACGCTTTTTCGGTCTTTTCTAGGGTTTTTCTTTAGCAAAGTCGTATATGTCCACAATGATTTAAACTCAAATATCTGATTCAATAGTTTCATGCAGGTTTTCTTGGTGTGATTTATTATATTCATAGTTAATTCTTATATTCACCTCTTGAGTGAATTCGTTTAGCTAAATCCATTTTGGAATTTATGTATTTATATATTTTATTTTTATATATAATTTGAACATTTCATTTTCTATTTTTTGAAAAGGAGTGAGTGTCTATCCATTAAAATGAAGAGTTAAACAACATTTACACAACGACTCACCCTCAACAGGCTACATCAATAGTGAGTCATTGCCTAGACTACCCTAAAATAACCTAGATGAATGTCATTATATAAATTTAAGCACCAAATAACATGTAATGTAACTTGATAGTAATAGGATTAAAACCTACCAAGACAAGTAGAAATCCTAATTTATTCAAGCATTCTAGGAACTACCTACGCACAGGGAATAGTCCCCGGGTTAACCACATGAGCTACAATAACTTCCTCATTTTCCAGGTGTAACACTCTCTTAGCTCCAACTTCCATTGGCTTAGGAACCAGCTTCTTGTGAGGTTTCTTCTCGGTAGCAAAATTAGACTTAACCTTCCAATGCCTCACATCCACCAATTTTGGCTTTTTCCAAGCCCTAATTGGCTTGCCCACCGGGGGGAGACACCAACAAAGTTCTTTGTCCAGCAGAAGGTCCATCTGTGGTTCAAAGTCAAGTAGGAGATACCACCTACTTGGTTCTCTTACTATATGTCAGCATAGCTAGTGAAGTACTGCGTTTCACCCTTAAGATGGTATTCACCGCCGCCTCTGAAGGAATAACCTCTTATCTTGTCTTCTTGAGGAATGAGACAGCTGAATTACGGAATCTGTCAAGCTGAGTAGCCAAAGCTTGCACTAAAACTCCAGGATTGGAGAATAAAAGAGAATAGGGCTTCACAGTGAACGGGTTGGGTGCCTGCCCTTATCAATTCCATGGAGGCTCGCCGTACCAAAACCAGAAAAAAATCAACGGAACACATGAAACCCTGAAGTAAGGTTAGGGACAAACTTCACTAGTTTATGTGCCTGCGCTGTAGACACATCCGAGAGTCTTGCACAGCATTCCTTTAGGTGCTCAGGCACCCCACAGATCCCACAAAATCCTACCACCCTTTCGTCTTGAAGCGCAGAGTCGCTGTCACCCTAAAATGAAACTCAAAAATAAGAGGGTGATAGGCCTTGTTTCACTGGGTCAGTGATTGAGTCGTGAACTAGACACGAGCACTTATACCCCGACAAATTCTCTACTTGCCAATCTGTAAAACCCTGCCTAGGGTTGCACCCACCATAGCCACCGCCTCATCCGTCATCAAAGCTGGTGCCAATCCAAAAATTTCGACCCATACAGGAAAAGAAGAGATCTGACCCTGTTCAACTTCGCTTAGTCCGTCATACTCTAAGAAAGCAAACTTGGACTTTCCAAAAAACCAGGGTCCATTGTAAACAATTCTTACCATGAAAACTTCAACACAAATCGACCACCTTGGTCCTGGATTGAGAGTCCCTACCTGTGACCCTAGGCAGATGACATCGTTCCCATAAAGATTTTGGTTCAATTTTCTTCTTCACAGACAGAAGCAGTCCCACAGCATAATAGTGAGCAGAGATCGCCACCTTGCCAGCAACCCCAAAGGAAACATGTCCTTTGTCAGAAATAGCCAGTGAAATTGCAAGGTGGATCAAGACGTCATCAACCATGGTTGCAGGGTTGCGGAGATGCTAGGAAGGAGGGCAACGCTAGGGTTGGCTATGTTTTTCTCTTAAATAATTAGTTACTTGAAAAAGAAGAAGAAAAAATAAGTGTTATCGTGTTAAAAATGACATAAAGATCATCTGTACAAAAATAATCGATTCAAATATATATCAATCAACCATGCATCTATTTGTATCAAAACAAGTCATTTTGATGATACTAGAACCATCCATTTGCTTAATACAATTGAATGGCTAAGCAATTTAGATTAATTTTTTATTTTATTTTTTTCAAAATAATCTCTAAAATGTAATTTAATATAGGAGAAATAATAATTAATTATTATAATAGGTAATCAATTGCCTAATGCCATTTGGTCTGGTGACATAGTCTCTTATTCGTAAGTTGAAAGTTGTAAATTCGACTCACGAAAAACTAGTTGTAGCCAGTGGTGTATCTACTTGAGAGGTTAGTTAGGCAAGCCTTAGAATAGACCGTCCCAAAATTATATAATGAATTGGCCACTGGTTGTAGCATTTGAGTTGTTTATCTTACTAAAAATAAGGGGTAATCAATTGCAAACGTTCGGTTGACATACTATAAGTTCGACAAGCTGTCACGTTGTTTATAAAGTTGGTTGGACATTGAAAGGACTCTTTGTTGTTAACGTTTATATGTCCAAATTAAGACTCTCTCAAGATCAGTTGATTCTCTTTGTAAACCCCATGCCTTGCCCACTTCGTCAAGGTACTGTCACTAAAACAATAGATTAAGAAAGGTATGACCTAGATATGAATTTTTAACGGATTAATTTAATCCCACACCCCCATGTCTTTGTCTTGCTTCCTCGATCAATCGATCCAATCCCAGCATGCTGACCTCTTCTAAAAACATGTACATACTCTTTGCGATGATGATGATGAGTTTTCTGATCAATCCGATACTAACATCATCGTCGTCGTGGACCACGGAAGGATTTGATGAATACTACTCAGAAGAAAGAGAGGCTTTACTAAGGTTAAGAGACTCTGTGAGCTCAAACTCTTCCAACTTGCATTCAAATTGGACCGGCCCTCCCTGCAATAACATTAACAGCAGCAAATGGTCTGGTATTGCTTGTTCAAATTGGCACGTTGTTCACCTTGTCCTAGAAGGAACTCGGCTAGCAGCTACTATAGCACCAGCTGGTTCTCTTCCACCCACATTTCTCCAAAACATAACTTTCCTGAGCAAACTTAGCTTCAGAAACAACACCTTCTCTGGCCCTCTTCCAGACCTATCAAATCTTGTTCACCTGGAATATGTGGATTTCTCATACAACCGTTTCTGGGGTTCCATACCTTTCGAGTACACTACTGATTTGCCAAAGCTGGAACTGCTAGAGTTGCAAGAGAATTCTTTAGATGGATCAATTCCGCCTTTCGACCAACCGACACTGAGAGCTTTTAATGTTTCTCATAATCATCTCGACGGTCCAATTCCTAGCACTGGTGTGTTACAGAAGTTCCCCAAAAGCTCGTACGATCATAATGCAAATCTTTGTGGGAGTCCTCTGGGGATATCTTGTACTCCTCCATCTCCTAATTCCCCGCCAAAAGATTCAAAAGATGACCTCCCACTCGCTTTGATTGTGGCTGCAGCAGCGGCGGTTCCTTTTTTTGTTATATTTGTATTCTTATGTTATTATAAGAAAGTGCATGGAAAAGATGAAGCGACGTCAACAGATCAGGCAGAGCAGACGGGTACGTATATCTCTAATAACTTGGATCTGGAGTATAATTTCACCTGATAACTTTTTTCTTTTATCATTTATCTAATAATTGGTTATTCAGAGTGGGCAGTGGCACAAAAGAAAATGACTGATGATGATCATTTGGATGAGAGGTTGGGGGATCCTCAAATGAGGGTGGAGTTGGAATTTTTCGACAAGGACTTGCCCGCCGCGGCATTTTTCGATTTGGATGATTTACTTGGGGCTTCAGCCGAAGTGTTAGGCAGGGGAAAACTGGGAACTTCATACAAAGTAACACTAGAATCGGGCCCTGTCGTGGTGGTGAAGAGACTTAGAAGCATGAACGAGTTGAGCAAAAAGGAATTTGTCCAGCAAATGCAATTGCTAGGGAAGATGAGACACGAAAACCTTGTACAGATTCTCTCCTTCTACTATTCCAAGGAGGAGAAGCTCGTCATCTATAAGTTTGTCTCTGGTGCCACTACTTTGTTTGAGCTTTTACATGGTCAGTTTAATTCAACTTCTCTGTCTCAATTTTCTTACTTTGTTCCACATAGGATTTATTGCCATTTCCAATTATCTGTTCTACCAATTACTAATTGGTTGCCTATATATTGCATGCTATATTAATGCCAGGGAATAGAGGAGTTGGAAGAGTAGCTTTGGCTTGGGCAACAAGACTATCAATTATCAAAAGCATAGCAAAGGGTCTGATATTCCTTCATCAATCCTTGCGTTCACATAAGGTTCCTCATGCCAACCTTAAATCGTCAAATGTACTAGTTGTTATCCGAGACGAAAACTACCATGTGAAGCTTACAGATTTCGGATTCTTGCCACTCCTGCCTGCTCGAGAATGCTCACAAAATAGCGTTCTAGCAATTGGTAAGTCACCGGAGTTGGCTCAAGCGAAGAAGTTGTCACAGAAAGCCGATGTCTATTGCTTTGGCATTGTCCTACTGGAGGTCATTACTGGCAGGATCCCAGGCAAAGTCTCACCGGGAAGTGATGAAACAATTGATGATCTTTCCGATTGGGTTAGAATGGTGGTAAACAATGATTGGTCCACAGATATTTTGGATGTAGAAATGCTGGCAGCAAAAGATGACCACGATGACATGTTGAAGCTGACCAACATTGCCCTAGAGTGTACAGACATCGCCCCAGAGAACCGGCCTAAAATGATTCAAGTATTGAAAAGCATTCAAGAAATGGAGAGTAGTTCAAGATGATTTTATTGGTGAGGAAAATTTGAGCTCAAAATTTAATTTACATAAATGGTAAATGTACTTAATTTTTTTAAAGCTATACGCACTCTTCATATTGATATTCAAATCCCACTGACTTCATTAAACTAATTTAATTTTCAATGTAAAAACATATACCTCAATTCACTAAAATTTCCCTTTTATCTCGTGAACCTACTATAGATCACTAGAACGAATTTAGTCCTCTTCCAAAAAAAAAAAAAAAAAAAGGATAAATTCAAAAGAGTTGCTGATAGATAAGACTATAAGAGATAGAGGCCATTCCAGATGATGCAATTATCCATATTCCAAGGCATTTTTAGTACTCTCTAGGATTTACCAGCTAGCTACACATATGCTGCATATGTGTCGCCGTTCCTGCATAGCAACTGCCCAAGTGTCCCACATGAGTCCAAGTCCTCTCGGCCAATTTAAGACTAAAGACCTCCACATTTCAAACATGCAAACGCCCTCCTGCCCTCATCGTCCATCAATCCCACTACTTTTTCTCTCTCTCAACGCCAGTAGTTTCTATCTCCCCATCTCTCTTTCTCTGCCTAGTTCCATCTTAATCTTCTAGCTAAAAGAAGAAGCTGTGAAGCCAAGCAAAGAACTAGGCAAAACAGCAGCTCCACGGCCGGCAGATCATATAATTATTACTTCTATCATCAATAGATATAAACCATACGTGATTAGAAAGAGCTATAGCACTAGCTAGGCTCAAGTAATTGCGACCATGCCGCAGCCTACTCGTAGATACGCGTTTGGGAGGGCCGACGAGGCTACCCACCCCGACTCCATCAGAGCTACTTTAGCTGAATTCATTGCCACTTTCATCTTTGTCTTTGCTGGGGAAGGCTCTATCCTCGCTCTTGGTACCAAACTATGTTAATACACACACATATAGCTAGCTTAATTGTTGCATAAACATAAACTGAACCATGAGCAATATGATCACGAGATAGCTCCATCGGGATTGTATGGTAGCATATTATATATAAAATATGCGTGGATATGAACGTATGTCTTTCTTAAACTTTTGTTTCTCATGCAGGGAAAATTTACAAGGACAGCGACACATCAGTGTCTGAGCTGATAGCCATAGCTCTTGCGCATGCATTCTCTCTCTTCTCGGCCATCTCAGCCAGCATTAACATCTCTGGTGGCCATGTCAACCCTGCAGTAACCTTTGGTGCTCTTCTCGGTGGAAGGATTTCGGTTGTTCGCGCCTTTTACTACTGGGTCGCTCAGCTCCTTGGGGCTATTGTGGCTTCCCTTTTGCTAAGGCTTGTCACAAATGGCATGGTAATTGAATCCCTATTTTTTGAATGCACCCAATTATTTTCTTAATTAGATAACCTTAGACTAGTACTTACGAGAATTTTGTAAATATGCATTCAGAGAACAGTGGGGTTCAACGTCGCCCCAGGTGTTGGCGAGTGGCATGGGCTAATACTAGAGATTGTGATGACATTTGGGTTAGTGTACACAGTATATGCTACAGCCATTGATCCTAAGAGGGGTGGCTTGGGAACTATAGCACCTCTGGCCATTGGATTCATTGTTGGCGCAAATATCCTGGTGGGTGGGCCGTTTGACGGGGCATCCATGAATCCGGCAAGGGCATTTGGACCAGCCCTGGTAGGGTGGAGATGGAGGAACCACTGGATCTACTGGGTTGGACCATTTATAGGAGGTGGGTTGGCAGCTCTCATATACGAATACATGGTCATACCAACAGAGGCTCCCCACCACACTCATCACCAGCCCTTGGCTCCCGAGGATTACTAGTTCGTTGATGGTATAATAATGTCAATGCATGCATTGGAAAATAGCCTCTGCTAGATAGCTCCCTGTGCCATTCAGATGTTCAGTAGTGTTTGTGTTCAATTTTCTGTAATTTTCTTCCTTCTCTTTTTGTTGGGTTGGGTTTGGGAACTTTTCCTCTTCGATTGTGTAGAGGTCATGTCCATCACATTCACATATGTGATTGTAAAAGCTAATAAAGTGCCAAACAGTTATTTCTTCGGCCTAGTGCTCACTCTACCTGGGCCCATATAGTTATTATTTCCTTATTGTTAGTTTGTTACAAGCTTCTCACTTAGTATCAACCAGACTTACCTAGACAACAAAATCCAATAAAATAAGCGAACTCGAAAGAAAAAAATCTAAGCAGTAAACTTTATCCCAACAGAGGCCCTTACCTGACCTAGCCCCAAAAGCCGAGATTAGCAGAAAAGCCTCCGATCCGATCCGATGGTATCTCTTACGGACACCCTCAAGCAGCTATCTTGCTGCTAGATCTCCATGTAGTTCCATCAACCTCTTATTGGGCTTTGAATGTTTAGCATGATCGTATGGATCTCCAATTCTGTGTCTCAGAAACAGAATAAAGAGTTTGGGTCTGTTTCTACATTTAAACATGCTTGGAGCCCTTGGGACTATTACTTAAACATCTATATGCTTCAGCATTGGTATCAGAAATGATTTTTACTTCTTTACAGAAGAACTTTCAGTCTTAAATGGAATATTAAAAAATGCAACTACAGGAATCTGTCTCTAAGGTAACGAGCAATTGCTCATTAGCAAAAAGAACAAAAACAACAACACGAGACCTTTTTCAAGCAATACCTTTATACGTGTGAGGAGCGGAGCAGTTATTATTTTCCTGTGGTGCTTACCTCCTTAGCTTCGTCTAAAGCAGACCTTGTAGGCTAACAGGGTAACAGCAACAACATTCAGAAGCTTTACATAGATGAAAAAAAGTACATCAATAAATTCAATCTGGTTATAAAGTCTATTGAACTGTCATGTTTGGTTATAAAACCTGGCAACCCAAGGGGCAAGTTTAGTGTTATGAGGTGTTCTTGGGTTGGAAGAGTAATAATCAGACCAATAACACGGCGAAAGCCTATCAGACAACTTTCCATTAGAATAGATACAAAACGGCAACCAATTTTCACCCCCATTCATTCTCCTCTTCCGTTCCCTTGGGTAAGCTAATGGAGCCTGCACATACCTGCATTGTAAAAGTGCATGCCAATACTTGTCACGAATCCTGATATGATGTAGATGATGGAAGGAGAGGTAACCCCACAAATTCTTAGAACGTTGAAGGAATTACATATCACCAAGCATTCATGAATGAAAAAAATGTAATGAAAAATAATTCAGTGGTTACTCTCATTGAATGATGTGGGCCTGCTACATCGTGTGGTCTACAATGTGGTATAAGGGTCTCTTCAGCATTAATCTCGAGTTAAGAGAGACAGCTTTAAGAAGAATAAAGTGGAAAATGTGGTTTCTTTAGCCTTTTGTTGAGTTAATATGAAGGCTGCTAGAATTATTAGTTCATTACCACTTTAAGAATTAGTGCCTTCATATTATAGCCTTCATGCTTTTGACTGATCATTTCTATTGACATTCACTTGCAGTTTCTATCTGTATAGCCTTCATTTTTTTTGTGACTCTCTACAGACACTAGTCTGCCTTTGTTCCCACAGTAGCAGTACATTCCCTAATAAACTAACCGTATGAAATGCAAATGGGTGATGAATGTACCTGATACCATCAAGCACAGCATCCCAGCAGAAATGCGTATGACCAAACACATGACATGCAGATGCACTTCCTTCAACCCCATGGATGGACCTTATACGGACCTCAAGACAATCAGAGCCAATAATCTTTGGAAGCTTCGGATAGAATAGCATTCTTTTCTCTGGACACAGCTCTTGCCTGGTCACATGGTATGCAAGCGATTGTCAAGCTAACAGATCACAATGACAGAAGCAATAAACTTACTGACACATGAGATACATGCACACTGAAGTGTTTACCAAAAAGGAAATATGAAGAGGGAAGGTTGATTTGAAAATTGTTTTGTTATTGGCCAACATCTCCATATCTAGCAGGTTTGGAGTCTAATAAATCAAGAGACCAAAATTTCAGAGCCAAGGTGATGAGGACTAGTCCAATGAAAACTGAGGCCCCAGGCAAAAAATTTCAAAAGTTACCTTCTTTTGTTGATTTATTTTTTCTTTAGACACAAAAAAAAAAAAAAAGGTATCTAATGGACAGCTGAAAAGACTTACATAATTAACATTTGCATGAAACAGTCAAAACTGAATCATGAGAACCAAGAGAGTATATCAGTAAATGCCAATATGACTTCTTATAGTCTGAGAAACATTGTCACTTCTTGTAATTTGAAAGGTTTACCCGCCTCAAAATTACAGGAATAGAAGGTTTCTCAATATCAGACTCCAAATTTTATTTATTTATTTTATTTTTTTTAAAAAAAACACCCTTAGCCCACCCCACTTTTACATATGTCAGTGAGAATCGAACCCATGACCTTTACAATGTTGGAATTATAACTTACCAACAAGTATTCTTAACCACCACAAATAATAAAGGTCCACACAGAGTAAAGTTTGACAAAATTGATGTTTAAGTCATACGAGTAAACTAGAGAGAAGGAAGAGAGAGCATAGAACAGTGATTTTTAATGGGATGAATCATAAGACATTTTGATTAAAATTGGATATTAATCTTTCTTACATATATGTTGACTTAGTGGAGAAGGCTTGTGAGAGTCAATTTACAGAACCTTATTTCTGAGGCTTTATAGAGTATATAGGTATGTGACTTGGCAGTAATTAAAAAAATGATAATAATAAATAAACACATAAGCTGACAATATATTGAAACAGCATGTACAACAAGTCAACAACATCACCGCAACCATTTTGCAGAACCACCTGTGCCTCACAAGTATCGCTGCTACCACTTAGCAAACTTTAATGCATGATTAAAATTTGCAGCCAAAACCATTCAGTCTTCTAGCACATCAATTTAGAGTAAGATTATTAATATTGTAGAGGAAAAAAAGCCATCTTTCACTAGTTGGTACAAACTACAATCAACAACGTATATGATCTGACAAGCAACTCAAAATTATTAGGTGCAAAAGCAACCAGTCAGACTTTATTATCTTGGAAGTGAGAAAAGGTAATTATATGGCTACATGTGTTCTGGATCTCCTTGATCAATTTACTGACCTGGGGACAAAGTGAGAAAAGGTTATTATTTGGCTACATGTGTTCTGGATCTCCTTGATCACGTTTTGATTCTTCTCATTCATTGCATCAAAATACAGAGCAAGCGAGATATCTCCATTTGACAGTTCCCCAGACCATTTGCATGCCTTGAAGTCCTTGCATGCCTAAATGTAGAACTAACATTAATCTTTTCAGGAGGGAGAGAAAGAGAGGGGAAAAAAGAAAAGTAACTGGTGGCTGGACCAGTTGTCCACTTCTCCCCTAGCATATTGGGTTGAACAAGTAAAATTTGTGCAGACCAATAGAGAGAAAGAACAACTGGTATTCTTAAAGACCAATGCAGAACTGGCCAGAAGCATAAAAAATCGTTCTATGGCAAACATAGTTAAATGAAAAACAGCACAAATTACCATCTCTAGAGGTGGAATGTGGATATTGGTTATTTCCTCCTCCTTATCAAAGCTCTGCACAAAAAGGAAATCTATTTTTTTATGTTAAATGTAATTTTAAGCATTTACTATGATAAAGCCATCAATAATCAGGGAGCAGAAAATTTCAGCTCCAAATATGTTATTACACCAATCACCTCATGATACCATGAGAGCAAAGGAATAATTCCCAAGCCATCTAAAACTATTGGATTTGTCTCAACTCCAAGTCCTCTACACGCATCTAGCACTTTATTTAACTTCTGATGAGAATCAAGCTGAAAAACAGAATCACGTATAATTTTTGATAAGTAGGAAGAAACCTTGCAGTTCATGTGAATAAAAAGCATCAAATAGTCATTAATTAAACAAGAAATAGATATGCACTATTAACTTGGAATAAAGTGGCACTAACAGAAAGAGCCATATTCAGCATCTAATGATTCACACTAGCATCCAATCAGATGATCCATGCCTATGATTTTCATGAAAGGATATCTATCTGATAAAAGATAAAATTAAACTCAAATTAAAGAAAATGCAGTAAAAAAGTGTTTTTTTTTTCACTTTAATCTGAATCAAAGACCTAATGCAGTAGCAGCTCTCTTCACTTCATAGTTCATCAATTGAATCTCCCAACTCCTAAATAGAAAGACAGCTTTCTTGCTAACACACACACACACACAGGAAAAAAAAAAAAACCTGGTAGTGCAGTTCATGCTAACATATACTATCATAAGTCAAAAATGCATAGAGATGTATATAACATTAAGATGCTAAGTGATGAGAAATACTGCACTGGGACAAGCACGATAAAGGCCTGCAAATAAATAGCATTGCTCACAAAAATTTCTCCCTTCCGACGGCACCAGAGGTCATGGTTCCCAGGAACATAAAGGACATGTTCAAATTTATTCTTCAAGAGAGACATGGTCATTATAAAGTTCTTGTATGTCTCAGAAACATCACCAGCAACAATAAGAATATCATTCTTGTATCTGACGGACGATAAGTCCTGGATCCATTTCATGTTTTCAGTATAGTCAGTGTGCAAATCTGAGAGCACAAATACTCGTAACCCATCAGCATCCCCAAGAACTGAAGGCAAAATTTGGGACCTTGTAATGCAACCGCTCCTTATGTCTCTTCTATATTTACTCAATGATATATGTTTTGACATGTGGTTTGAATGATAAGCATATTGCGATAAGCTCAAGCAAGATACGGCAACACTTAGTACCATGTGTACAGTGAAAGTGCAGAGCATTAACTTTTGATCTGCAATAACACAATTGAAAACTTAGCTAATTCCCCTCATATCAACTTCCCAAAACCTAGATTTTCAGCTCAAGCTATTCATTAATTGGACATAAATCTAAGTAAAACAAATTAGCTGATCCATCTTTCCCTAATATTTGTTCCCTCTGTTTCATGGAATCAAAACTTACTGGTAAGCTAAAGTGTCCGTTTCAAAACAATGGGTATTCCTAAAAATTCTGTGTCTTTGATCTCAAGTTTCAATCTTGTGCCTTGGAATGAAGTTCAAATTTCAAACACAAATTTGCTTAGATAGCTACTCGGTAATGAAAAGTCTATAAACCACCACCTACAAACTGTATCTGTCAGATCAAAAAAACAAAAAAGCAAAAGATAGGAACTTTTTCTGCCCCTTGAACAAATTCTGGAATTAAAACTACAAGTCGAGCTATATTTTGGAGTAACGAAGAAGAAGAAGAAGAAGAAGTTCTAAACCTTTTTATGGCCTCCAGATGCGGAGCGATTATACTTTTGACAAAGCCAGTTATCCGCGTATGCACATCGGAGGGGATTGGCCGGCACGCGACGAAACAAAACAGAGCAATAGAATGCCGCCTTGTATCAGCTTCTGGTTAAGGACTAAGACCAGACTAGACTTTAAATTACCAAAATGACCAGACTAGACTTTAAATTATCAAAATGGAACTAGTGTGTTAGGGCAAGTTCACAGGTTGGGTCAACAGGTCACCCACTATTCACTACTTTTAAGTGTTAATTTCACTCTCTGAGTCACGGACACAGTGTATTTCGTGCCCTGGATCACCCGGAGTCACTTTCTGGATCACTAGTGACATACAAAGTGCATGTGATCTAGAGAGTAGAAATTAACACTAATAAGCAGTGAATAGTATGTGACATGGTGACTCAATGAGTGAACTTGCTCTAAGGTTCTATTAGGAACTGTCTTATATAAATCCGCCAAATTTTTTTTTTTTTTAAATAGAGACGACAATATTTAACCTTCTAAGGTGCGTTTATGTGTTTGGGCACATAGGGTGTAAATTGCCTTTTGGCTTCTAATGCACATTATGGACAAGTTCTGAACAAATGGACGAAAGTTTCGAATGCACGCATGAAGGCTTGAAGTTTTAACAAGGTTCATGAACTCACTAGTCTCAACAAAGGCATTGCACACCTTGATTTCAACCTCTTTTTCGAATGCACGCATGAAGGCTTAGTTTTAACAAGGTTCATGAACTCACTAGTCTCAACAAAGGCATTGCACACCTTGATTTCAACCTCTTTTTCGAATGCACGCATGAAGGCTTAGTTTTAACAAGGTTCATGAACTCACTAGTCTCAACAAAGGCATTGCACACCTTGATTTCCACCTCTTTTTTCTTTGGGGGTGAAACTTGCACCCTATTTTTTACAAATCACACCCCCTTCCATATATACATATGCATTGGAAAATTACTGACTGAGATGGATTCATCAAGGCTAAAGGAATGTCGATAATTAATTGGATACTGACAGAGAGATCACAATATACTTGGATATGGTCCTGATACATTATAGATCAAACTCACGTGTTAATAGTCATAAATGAAAGTGAACAAACTCCGATTCTGATGCGTAGTTTTTAGTTGGATCATGCCAGGCAGAAAACTGCTACCTTATGCATTTCCATTTCCATCAAACCTGGCTACTGAGAAAGCAAGTACAAATCGATGTTGTATGACTAAAAATTTTGAGGTAGAGAATGAACCTGTTAATAAAGAGAAGAAATGATGTTGCATACTAATGATATAAAACTAAAACCTGTCCTATACTGCTGACTCGGTCATGCAAAACAGGTCGGCTGTACGAGTGAATAAATATATACACCAAGTTCTTTTCCTAAAATTTCTAGCGAGAAGGATCCGCGCACTTGGCAGCGATTAAGTCCGTCTTCAGTCTTCACTCCGTCTCTCCTACCACGCGATGGGTGCCTCATACTAGCTATATATTAGTACTTGATACTGGCCAGTTTCAAGGATTTTTTGAGTTAGTTTCACTTGAAGTGTTAGCAGGTTGCTTGTGAACTGGACTTCCCTGGCCTTTTCTAGAGCTGTTGGATTTGGAGTCAATGCGCGATACCGTCTTGGCTGAGAAGCAATGCCTCACACGGATTCGGTGAGTGTATGTTTGCGCTGAGCAGCTACCTTGGACATTCACCAGCAAAATCACTTCCTTATCACGAGTATCTTCACACCACCAATTTTGAGGGATGCCATCAACAAATTCTTCTAAAGTATGGAACTCTTCATGATGAACGGATACTTCCGCAGATTGTTCAGGTTTAATCATGCCAGCTGCTGGTGTGACCTATATAATTTGCACCAAAATGAACAAGATTTTAATTAAATTAAGGACATACCAGCATGCAGCAGCAGGCCAAAAATTGTTAATATTATACCTCAAGCCATCTGGGAAACCCGTTGGCACCTCTTGGGCGATAATCAGGCTCTTCTCCATCCTCCTTGACAGTGGAGTGACCTTCGCAAATGATTTTAAATATGGCCATATCCTTCACACATTTATTGGTGATACGTAAAATGGATGTATCCTGATTTTGAAGGATTATGTTGTTTGTGTTCACACTAGTTTCAGGAACATAATTCAATTCTTCAAGCATAGATCTGATTTTCTCATTGGATCTAATAATTTCCCCAAACTCCCCTCTCCTTACCGATCTATCAACATGGGCAATTTGTACAGTTAATTTACACCGGACAGGTTTGTGATCACTGTCAGTCACATCCATGCATGCATCATACCTATTTCAAAGTTAATTAATGGACACAGTTTTAGAAAAATAAAAACTATAAAAATAAAAAAAATTGAAGAAGAGGAGACAATATTAACATTTAAATTCTAAAGTCACAAGAACTTACTGTAAAATTGCTGAGACCACAGGGCACTCTAAACTGCACTCAGAGACTGGAGCTGATCGATTATCACGATATATTATTCTGTCACACCAGGCAGGAATTCGTTTCTTCTCACCAGCGTCATATCCTGGAAAGGATGCATATTTAGCAGAGGTGTCAATTTGTTATTAACATAGTACAGAACAACAACGTTTATCTAGGTAGGTAGTTCGTTTTAGTGGTTCATTTATATCTTATTTGGATCTGGATCAATGGCTTTTGACTTTGTATATATACAAGAACAAGCCAAGAGATCAAATAGCAAACTAGCTAATTCAGAAACTGATAGTACTTTCATGCACTCTCAAATACCTGCTAAACCTGCTTGGTGCCTTTCAAACTTGTATGTTGGAGGGAATCTGATGAGTGCCTCACGCATCCCTTGGAAAACTTTCCCGGCTTTCATCTCTGCTCTGAGCTGATCTTTTTCTCTGAGCCAATCAAAGCATCTTTGTGAAACGAAGTCCCTTGCTTCATCATAAGATATACCAAAAAGTCGGTAATTGAAATCACCCAGAAAAACAACCACATCGGCTTCAGCTAATTCAGGTCTTGCTGCTTCTTCAGAGTTGCTGCCTGCAGCCTAAAGCCATAACTTCTTGTAAGTACTCTTTGCTAATAAAGATAAGAATTTAAGATAGATAAAGGGACAAGATAGACCAGTGTATGGATCGATAAGAGCAAATATATACATGTGAATGAAACAAGTACATACATTTGTAGTCCGAACCGTGTTAACAGCAGTAGACACACCAGCTGCAAGAGAGAGGACCCATGGCAAGCCAGAAGAATAAAGCAGCCAAAATAAATATGTAGAGAAGGCAAGAGAGCAAGACAAAAACAGGTATGGTATCATACCAGCTGCTGTGTTTAGTAGAGATGACCGATTGAAGACCATATTTCGATAAATATGATCAAAGTCAGCATTGCGGCGATTGACAGCTTCCAAATGTGCAGCCAAGTGACAGTTCACAAAGCACATTATCCGATCATAGACTCTGATTCTCAAACCTACACCTCCCTGCTTGACATCATAATGAGCCTGGTCAGTGTCATAAACTCATAGTACCATTTTTTTCTAATATTATTTCATTTCGAAGAATTAATAATGAATCAGTACTTGCAAAAGGGAGTAGAGGCAATGAAACTTACTTCATTAACCTAGCTTCTGGTATGGCAAATATAAACAGGTACAAGTTGCTAACTACTATACATGCAACAATGAGCACTATGAAGGGAGATATACGAACCTTGTTACCAATGGCACGACCAAAGCCGCATGGAACTGCTCCAGCATCTATATCTCCAACGTGTGTTCTAAGGTTTTTTCTTACCCTAAACAATAAGTATCAACTAATAGTTAAGTAAAAAAATTGAAGTAAATTATGAGGACATGACCAGTAAGGACGCATCAACAATAGAGCAGGGTTATAAAAACATGCCAATGAACTGCAGGCTCATTACATCAGGTGCAAGGCTAATTCCTAGAGTTTAATTCACGCTAATCACTTACCAAAGAGATATGAGCAAGCCTGCCAGCTGCCTAGAACCCATACGTTCGAAAGTTTTTCCTTCTTCTAAAGCCTTTCCTATATTATCCAGCCACCAGTGCCCAACAGAACTCCCTTCAAGCCCTACCTACAAATGGAATAGTAAATAGTAAATAAATTAATGTACACACCACAAAGAAAGAGACGATATACATGCACTTAATATACAACATATAAAACAACGACTTTGTTATTTGCCTACTATCTACAATATATCAACCAGAGTTTAAAGTTTTCTTCAGAGAATGATCGACAACTTGTTAGCCAGTTACTTTGAAATTTTGAACAGTTAAAGTTAACGAACAATCTTGCTAGTATTCATTCAAGTAGTAAACCATAATCAAGCTGTCCACAATTATCTCCACTTGATCGATCAAGGAAGGATCTTACAGTTTCTTTTGCTGCAGACATTGCAAGAAAACCTGCACCCATTTCTACTTCTTGCAACCCAACAACTACAATACCAACATCTGGCACAGCGGAACCCAACCATGACATGAGTGAACCATGAGATGCTCTTCCTTGACCAACATTCCATGAGCCAATCAAAATTCTAACATTGTCTCTTCTAGTATATATACTTTCTTTAGCAGCCAATTCAGAACGTAGTATGTCATCACTAGGTCCTGGAGATTTCATGTTCCATCCACGTATTCCACCGTGAGTAGCCAAGCTGTAAATACAACCAGTTCCAACTGCCAATTTTATGACCGGACTACTGTGTGCAACCCATCTTGCAATCAGATTTCCCTCAAGATCCAAGACCTGAATGTGACCACTCGCATATCCTACATATATGCGTGCCCCAAAAGTGCAAAAGCACTGGACAGCAGAAGGATGGTGATTAAAATCTTGAACACGGTTTCCATTCCCATCCCACTGTACCAATAAACCATTTGTACATCCGTTCCATATCATGCCATCTGCAGTTAGCGCTAGTGCTTCCGTTTTCTTGGCATCTTCTACAAATGCCCCTGCCCCTCTGGTCGCAACTCGGCGAACAGCATCTGCAGCTCCCATTATAGCATTGCGGGACCGTTGCAAAAAGCCCTGCGATTTCTCCTTTTTGGTCGTCGAAACAAATTTCACCTTCATCTCATCTTCTACTGATGCTTGATCTTGCTGCACAGACGATATGTCAACTCTATTCTCAATCTGACCATCTACATTAAAGACTTTCACAAGCTCTCGTGTACGAGCATCCCTGGAGCCAAATCAATCAACGTCACATATCTTTACACGTATTTATTTTAATGAAAATTGACTGTGTACAATGTTATCATCATTGTGTTGATTGTGACCAAATCATTGGCCGTCCACGAGCATGCAGATTGTGTTTATTAACCAAAAAACACACTCATAAAATGAAAACTATGGATCAAATTAAACACTAACCACAATGAGAAGGACATAGACCCAGTACACCAAACTTTTGCTCTAAAATTATCAGATAACAAACACTTGACATCTTGAGAAGATATACTGCAGACACCATTTACAGTAACCTGGCTCCTAAGGTCAATGCATGACCTCTCCACCAGTAAAGCTGCCATATGTCTTTCCTCCGGCTTTAGAGAAAGAGATTTTTCAATGGATTCCCATGGCCAGATCTTAATAACACCACCCTCAGAACCTGACCACATATCACCTGGATCAGAGAATCATGATATCAGAGGTATGTTAACATTGGCAAAGGCTGCATAAGAGTTACATGCATAATGCATAAATTCTGGTCGGAAGTAAAGTATTGCAATAAGGCTGCTGGCCGTATTCATAATTTACATCAAATCAACATACAATCTCATAAACGAAAGGAACTCGACAGGACACCAGAAAGATACTGGCTGTGATGAGCTATTTTACCATAAGAAGTCATAACCATGGCAAGAACAGGAGCACGGTGCGCCTGCCAGGAAAGCCCTTCCTTAAAAGGAGTAGAAGCATCCAATGGCTGATCCATCTTCCAAGACCTAATCTTGCCATCCTTATGCCCGCTCCAAATCAACTTATTCCCAACATCAACCATCAAAAACATGGCAGGAGAGGTGTTTGCAGATTCATAGTAAGGCGCTGCATCCTCATCACCCCTCAAGACCCTGCCTCCGAGACCGCACCCAGGATCAAATACATCCTTAAGATTCCAGACCCTGACTCCACCCTCCTGACCAGCCCAGAGTTGTGTCTCGGTGCACGCAATGGTTCTAAGGAACCTCCCTACCTGAGTTTCCCTCAAAGGGTGTGGTCTCAACTCCAGGCACGGAGGCCGACCGGGATGCACTGCAGCGCGCGTTGGGACCCTAAAAATTCCTGTTCCGCCGCCACTCCCTATGAATTCAGGTAATGGTTGGCTTTCCCGGCTGCTTCCGGGTTCATGATGATCCACACCGCCCTCCATGCACAGGCTCTGGTCTAATCTATGCGAGGAGGAGACGTACTCCTCAGCACTCATAGTCACGTTGGATGATGCACTGGTGGTGTTGGACGAGTAGGGAAAGAAATCATCGTCGGAAGAATCGTAGTAGGGATCCGCATTAACAACGTTCATGGGTACGTGGACATCGTCGAGGCTATGCTTGCGCAGTTGGTGCCGTTTCTGAGCTGAGGTTCCACGCAGTTGCTGGCTTAATGAGTGCGATTTCCGGGGCGGAGCAGGGGCAGAGCTTAACCCGGCCAATGCATCCTTGTCCTCGTCATCACTCCTCTCGTCCATACTTGTAGATATGAATGATCTCTATGTTCTATGTTGATGAACAGCTAGCTACACACGCTACCTGCATTCATTTCATTAGCTTAAATGATTGACATTAACGTCAGTTTGGATGGTCGGACGTGCTACACAGGAAGATGATCAATACTCTCATAAATGGTTGATGATCACGATCTGATCGAAAACGTTGAAACCCAGAAACAATTGGAAGAAAGGGTCTAAACTGTTTTGAGTTGGTTGCCAAGGAAGGCAAAGAGAATTCGCGGAAAAAAAGGATCAAAGGGGGGCCTAGCATACAAACACAACAGGTTTACGTTTTTTCTTTATTTTATACGGACAGGAATGTTTCTTTTTTTTTTTCTTTTTTTCTTTTCTTTTCTGTTACAAAACTGCAAATGCGACCTGTGGGCCGACATCCTGACGTTAAACCGTACACTTGTGGCCTTTTAATTATTTATGACTCACTCCTGCAAAAAAAAAAAAAAAAGCTTAGAAATTCACTAAATTTTAAACTACCAAAATAAATAAACAAATTTTTATTAGGATTTTATTGTAAAACAATTAAAACAAACAAATGCTATGTACTCTATAGCAGTTTGGGACCCGGGTTTATCCTTCCAACATTGGCTGGGAGGGAATATATATACTAACAGGATTAGGGCATGCAGCTACATTGCTTTTGGCGTCGGAGGAATGTTTTCAAGCTATGCCGTGGTTTGCGAAATATACAAGGGTCCGTAAGCTTGAGAATGATCAGCGTCCTAAACCTCCTCCTTGCTGGTCAGCTCTCAATGTCTGAATTAAAACAATGTTCAAAAGTTCTAGCCATGTAATACTAACAGCATTCCAAAAGCTTTCTTATTTTATTCAAGAATGCATCAAAAAATTTATTTTCTTTTATCAACAACAAATAATGGTTTTAAAGCAATCCCAAGTGTTAAAGATGTTAGGAGGACATAGCCAAAACCCCAACTCACGGGGAATGAGAAGGTGCAATAACTTCCTTAGAAAATATGAGCTTCATCTTTTAACCGGCCAAAAGAAAACACCACATTCCTGAATGACATACCGAGCAACTGGATGACGGATTGGACAGTATGAGACGTCAAAAACTGTGGAATAGAGTCATAAAGATTCTAATCTCTTCAATAATCAAGCTGTCATCAATAGCATAAGATTCTAATCTCTACTAAACAAGGCTCCTCACTACGAAGTTCAACAGCTTCCAAACAATCTAAGTCAACCACAAGTGGTAAAAGTATAGGGGATTAAAACTTACACTCTCTATTTTACAACCCAGACTCCATGTTTCATTTTATATATAGTATTTTAATATCACATTTTTACAATCCACACTACAAAAAGACAAAACTTAAGATATTTAAAAAGGAAACATGGAGTGGATTGTAAAATGAGGAGTTTTATAGCAAATATGATACTTAAAAACTCCCTCTGCACCAAGAATAATCATATTCACCGCCCAAAGCATGATCTTCAATGTTGGTTTAAATGCCACTGAAAATAGTCAAACACGCCCAAAAAGGAAATGTCAGCCGACGCTTCGCAAGCATATCAACTAGCAATGCAGCAACTGATTCTCTTAAACTTGAAAAAATAATAATAAAGAAAACAAAGGGAGACAGACAAAAGTACGAACAAACAAACTGTGTAGTGCAAATTGGTTCATGAAGTGCTCATAAACCAGACCTACTGCTGCTTATTTAAGTAAACATTTTGCATTCTCTAATCCCTCCTAATATCCAGATTAATTACCAGGAAGTATATCCCCGCACAAGGCATGATGCATAATAACAAGAGTACAAGATTATAAGATCCTTGGTTACCGGTGAAATACGTATCATGTTTGCAATAACAGTAAGCTAAAGCAGATAATAAAATCCTTGGTTGCATGTGAAAATTCATATTTAAAATTACCCCCTTAAACTCTCTACTAAAGAGTAAAGACCGTGGATCAAAAGCAGGAGGCAAAGGTTTTGGCATGGTTGTGAGCGAGAACATAAAATGATAGCAGATTCTTAAAGAAAATGGCATCCTAACTGCTCAAACAGTGTCATAAGTGCATTGTATGGTTAACTTAATTAAGATGATATGTAGGCATCATTCCAAAAGCCTTACTATAGAATATGGGGTATAAGCTACATAAGGTTGACAACACAGTTTGCATCAAAGCTTACAGTTACTTGAGTGAAACCAGAATGATCATCGAAAGAACATATGCATTGAAGGCACATCTGGTCCCAGTGTGATTTCTACTTTAATTTATGCATTTAGAACATATTGCAGTTGTCAAAACATGAAAAACTAGTAATCCCACCTTTCAGGCTTTCAAATTGTAGGCTCATAGTTAGTAGAGTAGAATTTCACTAAATATTTCGAACGCCAACAAGCAAATTCAAGTTAACAGTTCTTTACTAACTTAATATGACAAAAGCAGAATCCAAGTAATGATGCCAACGTACACCTTGTCACTGATTCCAACATGCTAAGATCAAATGAACTACCTGGTTCTGAAATTGCTCATCGATGGTGGCCAGATCAGATGGGTGTTGCACATGATCACTCTCATTCGCTATAGCTCCTGATCGAAGAACCCCATTACCTGCAGCACTATTATGGTTGGCCTGTCCTTTTGTGGCTCGGACACTCTCATTCTACCAAACTTGGCAGCATAAAAACCATGGGAATACACGTCAGTTTTAGCTGAGGCAAATCCACGAATTCTTGATTCAATGCTATTCATCCTATCAAAATCGCAATTACATAATCTCAAACAGAAAAATAACACAAAATGTAGTCATCGACAAAACTCTAGCGTACAAGCAATTGTAAATGACAAAGGACATTCAAAAATTGGGCATGCCTGAGCTTCTGTTGGGTGCATGGCTGATGAGCTAGGAAAGCAGAAGGAAGGTAAACGAGACAATTATACTAGCCGATAATGATCAAAGCTTCAAATATTCAATCAAGCAACCATCATTTTCTCCGGAACCAAAGAACTAATGAGTACCTGAAAGGACAGCGACTGACTGAAGAGTCGGATATTGCTCCGATGACTCTGCAATGAGAAGGGGAGTCTACTACAGTGCACAGTCCTTTCTTATTTTTCCTCCCTTTTTTTTCTTTATCGAAACCGAAAATCACACATCACTCCCCATTTCTATTTCTCTTAATACCAACAATATGAGCATTTTCTATTTTTACGGGTAAAACTGATCATTGTTATTAATGAAACCAATTAAAATTAGAATGATACAAATACTAAGATAAGTAGATACTTAGGCCTACACTGTTAGATCAAATATGGACTTAACACATATCATCATAAAGTAATTGATGATTAGCTAAATGTCAAACCTAGTTTAACATGGATACAAACTGTAAATTAATACTACTAACTTAATGAAAGAGTGTATCAATTCATTGAGGTAAGTAATCCTAATCCAATTCTTGGTCTGCAAGAAAGACCACAATGAAGTGTTACATTAAGAATCTAACTAGGAAACCTAAACCGATATGGATTGCTTTAATGGGAAGCTTCTTGAGGTTTAAGTCTCCTATATATATGGATGAATTGGTCCCTGTTACCACCACGACCTATTGCATAAGTTCTGTCCATTGAGAAACAAGTTGGTAAGCAACAGAAGACTATATTCTTATAATCGTGTTTGCAGCTGCAAAGATGGAATCCATGCTAGTAATTGTTGAAGGTAAGTCTTGATCCTTGTGTGCATATGTTTGTGAGCATGTATATATGGTTTTACAATTGGTATCAAAGCATAGGCTCACAAATATGAATTCAGTTTTTGCTTAGCATAAAATTAGTTTTAGGGTTTTGCAAAACAAACACAAAAAAAAGGGTTTTTGCTTTACGGGTTAAGTAACTGGTCAGGTAACTGACCAAGTAACTGATCAGGTACCTGATCAAAGTAAGTTACTTAATCTTTTGGACCAGACAGCAAACACAAGAGCCAGGCCCAAAACCCGACCCAAAGCCTTAAGAACAAAGGATCGTTGTTCTACAACGGTCAGTTTCGATCAAGAAGAGGGTATGGGATTGGATTCAAAAGTGCTCGAGATGTTTTCATCTCTAGAAGGGATTCAAACCCTAATTACTGTGAATCAAGATGCCAAGAGAATTATTGCTCCATCTGGATATCGAATTCATGCTTAATTGCAAACACAGGTTTTTTCTGTGAAAATTGTTTTCGATTCATAGCATGATAATTAAGTTTTTGATTGTGCTCAAGAACCCTAGTTGCATTCCCGGCGTGCGTTAGGTTAGAGTAGATGGTGACCGGATGAAATTTACAATTTCTTGATTGTTTTGTGGTTTCTTGGAATCTAAACAATTTAGATTGTGCTTGAATATGCATGATGAATTGATTGATGATATAGTATTGTATCTGTGATTGTGTAATTACATGAAGAACAAAATCTCCCAGAAATTGTTTACACATTGTTAAAGTTGACAGATACAAGAGCTTATTTTCTTACAAGGATGAATCTTGATAGAATATAAAGTAAAAGAGCTCATATATTTTGTGGTTTTCTGTTGGCATAAGTGATTATGATGCACAAAGCATCATCCATTGATGTTGCCAAAAAACACTGATCAGGTACTTGACCAAGTAACTAATCACATAACTGATCAAGTAACTGGTCAAGGAACTGACCAAGTAACTGGTCAAGTACTGTACCTGATCGAGTAACAAAACTGAAATTGTGTTTTGTGTTTTAAAACTATGCTTCAATTTTATCTTCCAAAGAAGTGGTCAAGTGTGGTTTTAGAATGTAAGACAGTAGTATGCATGCTTTATGAAAATATATTTGGATACTTGGAAAATTTTCTTCTGTCTAAATATGTGGATGAATCTCCTTGGATAACATATTTTGATTAAGCATGGCATATCGATAAAGAACTCCAGGATATTAAGTTTCTGCTCAAAAGTGATGCTTAATATTGTTTTTTTTTTTTTGTTATGGACTGACATAAATGCAAGTATAGATTGTTTAGGTTTTCTGTATCTTCTTGTTTTGGTTGCTTAAAGCTAAATAAAACACAGAAAACTTAAAGTTATTTTCTTTACAAAATTGAGAACTCACATGAATTTTGTTTTGCTCCTTAGGTAGCTCTTACTTGAACTTGAACAATGTCTTGATGTTAACTGGAACCAACTATAGAGTTTGGCTAGATTCTGTAGAGAACTATATGGGAATGCATAAGAATATAGACTATTACCTATTGCTTCACTGAGGATAAGCATGCAGAGTTGACTGAAAAGAGCACCAAGAAAGAAACTGATCTTTATAAGAAGTGGCATAGATCCAATATAATGGCTAAGAACCTCATCCGAACTTCTATGTCTAAGACTGTTAGGGGAAGTATAGAAGAGCCTGAGCTAGCATCAGATTTTCTGGAACTCATAGGTGCTAAGTTTAAAGAAAGTGAAAAAGCAAAAGCAGCTAGGCTAACTAAGGAGTTTCATGACTTGAAGTACAAGGGTTCAGGGGGAGTTAGAGAGCACATTATGAAGATGATCAATATAAATGGTAGACTCAGGGAGCTCTTGATGGGGGTTAGGGATGAGCAGGTAGTTCATTATGCACTACATTCCTTACCTAACAGTTTTAGTCATTTTAGGACCAGTTACAGCTCTCAAAAGGAAAACTGGACTTTAGATGAACTCATATCCATCTATGTGGAAGAAAAAGAACCTGATACATCCATAAACCTCATTGAGAAACCTAAAAAGGAAAAAGCCCCAGAATAAGCTCAAGCCTACCAAAGCCATAACTAAGAGTTCAACAGCTGCAGTGGCCAAGGAAAACAGACCATTCAGGTTCAAGTGTTACTTTTGCAAAAGAGTAGGACACATGAAAAAGGACGGCACTGGCTATAAGAATTGGTTAGCCGAAAAGGGTAAGATTTTTTCTAATACAGTTTTTTCTTTAGAAATTAATCTTATAAATGTTGAACCACAGTCTTGGTGGATAGATTCAGGCTCACCTATTCATATTACTAATTTTTTGTAGGGATTCATAAGGAGGAGAATCCCAAAAAGTGATGAAGTGAACATGTGTGTGAGCAATGGCATGAGAGTGGTAGTCAAGGCTATTGGCACCTTAAAGCTAGATTTAGGATTAGGAAAATCATTAGTTCTGGACAATGTTTTTTATGTACCTTCCATGAGAAGAAATTTGATTTCAGTGGTTGTAGACTTGTTATTGATAGTAATGGAATTCTTATTTCTAAAAATTCTGTTCAAATTGGTTCTGGTGTTATCTCGAATGATTATTTACAGTTAAATTGTTCAATGGCTCAACAAGAAATTTTACTTGTTGAAGATAACAAAAACAGTACTAGCACTTTAACAAGTGTTAAAAGAACCAAATTAAATGAAAAGTCTGCATTTTTATGGCATAGAAGACTCGGCTATGTTTCAAAAGAGAGATTGAAAATTTTGGTGAAAAACAAAATCCTGAATGAATTTGATTTTTCTGATCTAATAGACTGTGTGGAATATTTTAAGGGAAAAATAACTAATACCAGAAAGAAGACTTCATATAGAAGCCAAAATTTATTAGAACTCATACACGCTGATATATGTGGACCATTTAAGCATCAAACTATCTGTGGGAATGTGTATTTTATCACATTCACTGATGACTTTTCTAGATACAGGTATATTTATCTACTTTCAGAAAAGGCACAAGCATTGAAAGCTTTTCAAATCTTTAATTATGAGGTAGAAAATCAACCAGAAAAGAAAATCAAAACAGTAAGGTCAAATAAAGGGGGAGAGTTCTATAGCAAGTACACTGAATCCGGCCAATAAAAAGGTCAATTTGCGTTGTTTTTACAAGACAATGGAATTAAAGCTCAATACACAATACCATATAATCCACAACATAATGGTGTTGCAGAGAGAAAGAATAGGACTCTTTTGAACATGGTTAAATGTATGATGTGTACAACTGGTTTGCCAAAATTTCAGTGGGGTGAGGCATTAAAAACTGCAAATTATATTTGCAACAGAACACCTAGCAAAGCTATAGAAAAAACTGCTTTTGAGCTTTGGTGTGGCAAGAAACCTAGTCTTCATCACTACCATGTTTGGGGATGCCATGCAGAAGCTAGGATTTATAATCCAAGCTTGAATAAACTTGATCATAAGACAGTTAGTTGCTATTTTATAGGTTATCCAGATAAATCTAAAGGTTATAAATTATATTCTACTCATCATTCACCTAGAATTTTTGAAACACATCAAGTAAAGTTTCTAAGTGAAAAAGTTCACAATACAAACCTTGAGGATTTATCCTAAGATTTTGAGGAAATTGTGTCAAATGAGAATATAAGTGTAGCATTTCCTTTAGAACAAGAAGTAACTGATCAAGTCACTGATCAAATATCTGTAACTGATCAAGTAACTAGTCAAGTAACTGACCAAGTCACTGATCGAGTACCTGATCAAGTAACTATAACTGGTCAAGTAACTGATCAAGTAACTGACCAAGTAATTGATTAAGTACCTGTAACTAGCCAAGTAACTGATCAATTACCTGTAGCTCCACCTAATCCTGACAATCCTCAACCTAGAAGATCACAGAGAGCAAGAAAACCAACTTATGAGGGGGAATAGAGTGACTACATTGTTTACCTGCAAGAAGCAGAAATTGAAATGGACTGTGCAGAGGACAATGATCCAACTACATTTAATCAGGCCATTGAAAGTAATGAATCTCACCAATGGCAGCTAGCAATGGAACCAAAAATTGATTCCATAAGCCAAAATGCAGTTTGGGAATTAGTTGAACCTGACCCTAAGCATAAACCTATAGGTTGTAAATGGGTTTTCAAAACCAAAAGAGATGCAAATGGCAATGTAGAGAGACATAAAGCAAGATTAGTTACCAAAGGTTTTACACAGAAGAAGGGCATTGATTTTACTGAGACTTTTTCTCCAGTTTCTACAAAAGACTCGTTTAGGATAATCATGGCTTTAGTGGCTCATTTTGATATGAAGCTGCACTAGATGGATGTTAAAACAGTCTTTTTGAATGGTGAACTAGATGAAGTGATTTATATGAGGCAGCCAGAAGGGTTTGTACAAGCTGGAAGTGAAAACTTAGTATGCAAGTTAAGAAAATCAATTTATGGCCTAAAACAAGCTTCTAGACAGTGGTACAAGAAATTTGATTCTGTGATTTCTACCTTTGGATTTACAGAAAACCTTGTGGATGAGTGTGTTTATTTGAAGACAGTTGGGAAAAATTTTATTTTCCTAGTTCTCTATGTTGATGATATACTTTTGGCTAGCAGTAACCTAACACTGCTTAAAGATACTAAGAATTTTCTGTCAAAGAATTTTGACATGAAAGACTTAGGAGAAGTATCCTATGTACTAGGTATTGAAATTAAAAGAGCTAGGGCATAGAGACTACTTGGTTTGTCTCAACAGAATTATATTACCAAAGTTTTGAAGAGATTTGGTATGGAAAAGTGTGCAGCTAGAGAAGTTCCTATGTCTAAAGGAGATAAGCTAACCAAGAAGCAAAGTCCCAAGAATGATGTTGAAAAAGAAAATATGGAGTCAAAGTCTTATGCTAGACTTGTAGGAAGTCTCATATATGCACAAGTCTGCACTAGGCCAGACTTATCTTTTGCAGTAGAGATTTTATCAAGGTTTCAGTCCAATCCAAGCCATGAGCATTGGGTAGCTGGGAAGAAAGTGTTGAGATACCTGCAGAGAACTAAGAGTCACATGCTAGTTTATAGACAAGTAGAGGATCTGAAGCTTGTTGGATTTTCAGACTCGGATTTTGCAGGGAATTATCCAAACTCCAAGAAGTCTACTTGTGGATATGTGTTCATGCTTGCAGGAGGTGTTATTGCTTGGAAGACCATGAAACAAACTCTTGTTTCGACTTCTACTGTGCAAGCTGAGTTTATTGCAGTTCATGAGACTGTGTGTGAAGGACTTTGGATTAGGAATTTGTTGATGCAGACCAAAGTGTTAAGTCACATTATGGCTGGTACACTTGTGATCTATTGCGATAATGAAGCAGCTGTTTTCTTTAGCAAAAACAGTAAAAGATCAAATAATTCCAAACACAACGATTCGAAGTATTACAGTGTTAGAGAAAGGGTTAAGCATGGTGAAATAGCTATTTTGAGTATTGATACAAATTCACAGCTAGCAGATCCTTTCATCAAGGCATTGTCAGTGGCTGCATTCCAGAAGCATACAACAAGCATTGGAGTTTTGGCCAACTTAGATGTTTAGATTCAGTGAGAGTTAGTCCAGTTGGAGCATTTAAAATTATGAGGTTTTTGAGTTCTTGTGTTTTAGTTGTGATCTATTTTGTTTATCACAACTCATTTGTAATGACAGTTTAAAGTTATCAATGAAACTTTTGAGGTATTTCCAGTTATGGTTTGCTGCAACTTTATTGTTTTGGAAATTATCATCTTGTTTTCTGAATATCATACTTGCTATCAGATGACTTAAATCATGTATAGCATGATGTTACGGTTCAAGTAATATTTTTAAGCCATCAGTGTTCAGTAAATTTTGCTTGAGTTTCTGGTCTAAGAAACATAAAGTAGGACCTGATATATGCCTTCTTGTTGATACACATTAGGATATATCGTATCACTTCTGGATTGACATATGTAGGTTGCACGAGCTTATGTTTGTGGTTTTGAAACTCTGCATTTTTGTTAAAATGTATACTGTTTCTTGCTCTGCATAAGTAACTGTGATCTGACCATGTTGGAATGGATTTTCGATTTGAGTTTGTGATCTAGCATGCACTTCAGTAAGTTAAGTAGGTTTTGATGTTCTCTTGTGCAAATCATCGAGCATGGTATGTGTGAGTCCAAGGGGGAGATTGTTAGATCAAACATGGACTTAACACATATCATCATAAAGTAATTGATGATTAGCTAAATGTCAAACCTAGTATAACATGGATACAAACTGTAAATCAATACTAGTAACTTAATGAAAGAGTGTATCAATTCATTAAGGTAAGTAATCTAATCTAATTCTTGGTCTGCAAGAAAGACCACAGTGAAGTGTTACATTAAGAATCTAACTAGGAAACCTAAACCGATATGGATTGCTTTAATGGGAAGCTTCTTGAGATTTAAGTCTCCTATATATATGGATGAATTGGTCCGTGTTGCTACCACGACCTATTGCATAAGTTCTGTCCATTGAGAAGCAAGTTGGTAAGCAACAGAATATTATATTCTTGTGATCGTGTTTGCAGCTGCAGAGATGGAATTCATGCCAGTAATTGCTGAAGGTAAGTCTTGATCCTTGTGTGCATATGTTTGTGAGCATGTAGATATGGTTTTACATACACCAGCCTGCTATTTAAAGAAATAATACCCCAAAAGTCTATATCAAAACAAAAGCATCTTGCCTTCAAAGAAAAATATTGTCTACCTGCCACTCACTTTGAGCATGCAATTGTACGTTATTGTGATATTGTACGTATCCGTACTTATCAAACTCTATGGCCATGGCCCAATAGGCTTTTTGGCAATCTCATATTTTTTAGATTCTTTAAATTTTTTATTCTCACAAGGAAGATGAACACAACGATTGGACTTTGAAATTATAGGCTTGAGAGACTTTTTTGCCTTTGTTTCATTATCTAGTTCACCTTTGTTGTTGCCTCCAAGGATAAAGATGATGTCGGTAACTTTTTCTTGAAGAGAGTTGGGTGTCAATCCATTAAATATAAAAGTAAATACAAATATACAATGATCACCCTTAAAGACACGATAGAATTGTATCGTTGTCAGAGTAGCCCTAAAGCTACCTAAGTAAAGCTATCTTAATTAGATAGAAAACTCCAAATCAGTAATCTGACATCACTAGGGTTATCATTGAACAATTTAAGCTACAACCCTAATTTATTCATAATCTATAGGACCAGCCTATGCAGAGTGGGCATCCCCATGACTGTTGACTGTTGCTACATACCCTACATGTTCCACTAGCCATTCATTTTTCTCCAACCCCTTCTTATGCTTCTTGGGAAGCTTGGAATCTTTCGGAAGCTTCAGCTATTTGGGCTGTAGCTTATCAATCTTAGCCTTGTGTCTTACTGCCAACTGGGGGTCCCAACTTTAGTTTATTTGGAGAAAAAAAAAACACTATATCCCCAGTGTGTGAAGCTAGAGCTAGAGAAGGTTCAAACTCTAAGTAACCAACTGATTTGACTTCTTAGCATAAGTGATCAATGGTGCCGGCACACACTACTACAAAAATTGAATCAGACGACGCCTCTCACACGACGCATCATACTTTTCGGTCGTCTGATTGATTTTTATTTTTTCAGACGTCGTTTTTGCAAAATTTGTCGTCTGATATGGACTTATGAATTAGTTTAGAAGACGTTTAAAGGAAAAACTGTTGTGTGATGGTTAAAAAATTGAGCGGCAAGTTTCCCACCATGTAAGTGGTGGCAAACCCCATCTAGAACCCTAAAATCCCTCCCGCCCCCCCTCCCCAACATATATTAATCAGACGATGAGAAATAAAAAAACTGTGGTCTGATCAATATGTTTGATTGAAAGAGGGAGATTTCCCACCATAATTTTTCTCGAACTGCCCAAGGAGGGAAGTCCAATTAATAAGAGACAACCCCCAAATTTAAATGACTTAATCCATTTCCACATTGGTAGGGCCTCACAAATCTAGCTGAAACCCTGGCACTTGGAGCAAAAAAACATAACAAAAACAAGAAAATAGCAACCCGAAAGCTAGCGCCTCCCTAAACTAGTCTCATTGTCGACAGACCCAAAAACAAAACCTTCCTTTCTTGGTCGCCTCACTATCAACAGACGCAGAAAAAAACCAGAATCCTAACTCTCTCCCAAACCCTCACTCTCCCAAACCCTCATTCTTCTGTCTATCGTGACAAACCCAAACCAAAAAACGAAAGTTGTCACTCTCTAGTCAAAATCTCACTCTCCCAAACCCTCATTCTTTTCTCTAACTAATCTCATCTCTCTGTGAATGGGATTGAGCCGGTGAACTGAGATTGAACCAATTTAGCCTCTCGGACTGGTTCCCGTGGCATCCAGCCTCATGTATCGAAATCGTTTCTTTTGGTTGATTCTCGTTGATTCTGTAACTGGTTTTTGATTATTACATCTTATTTTCACTTGGGTCCTCTCAATTTTTGATCTTTTTGGTGTAATTATCATGGGCTAAGCATTCGGCTTTTTGAATATGTTTGATTCTGTTCCTCCATTTTGATTCGGTTTAATTATCTTCTGGGTTGCTTAAATTTTTGTTTATATGTATATACATGTAGTGATGATAATGAGAAGCAGATTTGAATATTTGATTTCATCATCTGAGTTGTTGTTCTTAACTGGTAAGACATCGTATGAGCTATTATATGTATATACATGCAGTGATGATAATGAGAAGCAGATTTGAATATTTGATTTCATCATTTGAGTTGTTGTTCTTAACTGGTAAGACATCGTATGAGCTATTATAATACTGGGCTAGCAGTTCGGGCACACATACACAAAATTTTATTCTTCTCCAACTCCTAAGAGCTAGTTGTTATTGTTATGTAGAGGTGAAGTAAAGGATTTACACGTGTTTGGATTGATCTGAATCAAAGAGTCTGATTTGTTAGTGAGAGAAAAAATGGAAAACGAATTTGTTATGTGTTTTATCTATCATATAATTGCTGCGGAAATGACATTGGCTGGTTCACAGTAGATTGCATTGTTTTGGTTTGAAAGTTTTTGTGTTATTTAAGGTATACACTTTTGTACTGCAGGTTTTAAATATAGAATGTGGGAAGTTCTTTTTATTTGGTTTTCATAATGATCAGATGTTCTTCCTTGTTGTTATTTTATTTATGTTTTTATGGATTCTTGATATCTGAACTACAATCAATATAGATGGGTCCTGTTATGCCTTTTTATGTTTTGGTCATGCTTATGAAAATTGGTCTGATATGTGGGATTTGGTTAATTTCAGTGGGTGGTTCCTTTTTTTTTTTTTTTTTTTTTTTTGGGTTTTGTTTGATCGCATATGATTATGTGAAAGTTGTTCTTAGTTTCTTTTAGTGTTGTTCATGTTTTTAGTTAGCATCTACCTATTAATAGTTTTATATTATGTTAACCATTGAAAATTGGAACTAATAGCAGACAAAAAGCAGATTCTTCTAAGTTAGAGTCAAAGTTCAGTTGATTGAGCTTTGAGTTAAGAAGAAAGAGGTCTAGGTTTTGGAGTGTATTGTGGTGACTAAGTTTGTAAAATTGTTCACTGCTTGATGCAGGTAAATTTAGCGTCATTTAGATTTGTTCGGTTTTTTGATCATTTTATTTTTGTTCAAAAGGCTAAATGTTTTGATAATTTTGAGTCATATTTTGTAAATTGACTTTGGTCAGTTTAAATAATCAATTCTATTGCCTTTTGTGATTTCATCAGGAATATGGTATTGAATTTGGTTGTTGATACGTGTTATGTCTATCTCTTTGTTGTAGTTTATTATGATTTAAGCTGAGTGTAAACTTTATTTTGGTGTTTATTTTGGGTTCAGTGTCTATTCAATTTAGCAAGAACCTGTCAACATTCATAACAGCAGTAGCATTAGAGATTGCTATTCGCTTTTTCTTGCATTAGTAAAGAGTTAGAAGAAGATATTGAGAGAAAGAGATACAACATTGGTATAAAAATAATCATGGATTTGTCTAAGAAATTTGAAAAGTGGTAGGTATTGACAAAAAGCCAAAAGTTTCAAACTAGATGATCTGCATAATCTAAGTATATTGAAAACAGATTTTGCGTTTATTTCTTCGTTCAAGTCTATTGCCTTGACTAATGGAATTTGAATTTGTTCTATGTTTCTTTTCAATTTCTTGATTTTGATTTCTAACTTTGTAGTTGGTTCATTCTTTCGTCTTTGTCATCTTTTTTAATTTGAATTTTCTGATTCATAATGGCTTATACACTTTAGAACAATGATACTTGATTAGCAATTGAGTCATGAAAATGATATCAGTTCTTTACAATTAAGTAATGGTTTATTTATATGCTACCTGTAACCTTATTTGATTTTCAAATTTTTTTTGTTCTTTCTTTCAGATTTCAGTATTCTACAAAAAGCAACTACTTTATAAGAAGACATTAGTTTGTTGCGTACAGAGTTCTTTCAAAAGGTTTTTCCTGCTTTAAGCTCTTAAGAACTGAATGAATTATATAATCTTTTCTTCTATAGTTTGAGGAAGCATGTAAGATTTCGGTTTTAATTTTGAGGTTTATGATCATATTTGGGACTTCGCCTTTTGAGTGATACAAATTTTGATCTTTTCAGTATTTTGTTTATCCTGCACTTTGCAATTTTGATGATTGATTGAAAAAATTAGAAGATAAAGAGTTTTCGCTATCTGGTTTTTATTTAGGTGCTGATAGTATTGTGTAACACTTTTGTAATAGAGTTCAGTTTCTTTTTGTTTGGTCAGTTTCAATATGGAGTGTGCATAGGTCAACGCTAGAAACACAGTATTGAAAATTTCAAACAAACTTATGGATTTGGAGAGAACCATGTCATTAAGTTTCATTAAACAAAATAATCTCATGCGATTGTTTGTAAATGTTTAGAGATATTGTGTACTTTTGTTCAAAGTCTACAAATGGTTACCTAACAATGTGATCGATAAATGATAATATATTGGTTGTGTTGTTTGGCAGCTTAATAATTAATTTTCAAATTTGATTGTTCTTTTGTTTGTGTTTCTCAGACTGTATGCAAAGAAAAGTGTGTATTATTCTTCTGCCGCTGTTCTTGTGTACATTGTTTGGGATTATCTCAGTGTCTTATTGCTATTCAGGTATGTGCTTGGCATAGAATTGATATGTTCACATTGATGTTCATTGTTGGTATTAGTGTAAATTAGTCATTAATTTACGGATGATATGTTCGGAGATGCTATTTGGTTCAGTTTTTTACATTTTGATTCAAAGTGATGTAAAATTTGTACTCAGATTTATGCTGTATTTATATAATGTATCGCTTTCACTTTGAATTTGATGATTTTTTGGATCATCTCATGATTGATTGTAAATATGTTAAGACTGATTCAAATTGGATATAAACTTCTTTTCTATTTCATCAGTGATGGATTTATAGTTTCTTTGTTTAAAGTGTTATCATATGGTGTAAATAATAGAGAGAGATAAAGATCTCTGTTTCAGTAGAAGTCAAATGAAATCATAGTGTTGAGTGGTGATAGAATATTATCCTTGCTATCTGTGTTGAGACTATATTAACAAGATCATTGCATTTTTAAGGTTGTTGTCATAGTTCCGCAAGTGCAAGCAACAGTTTTCGTCCAAATAAATCTGCATGCCAACTGAACTTTGCTTGAACTTCCTGCAAACTTCTTCAATTCCTTCTGCAATTTGTACTTCTACCAGCCTTCTAGATTGGATCTTTACTTCAATTTCCAAAACATTTTTCTAAGCTGTATTCACACTTTCTTTTCTACTCTTTCATTTGCAGTTTCATGTCAACTGTATTTTCAGTTTCAGTTTCTTTAACCCCACACATAACTTCTTATGTATACAATCACTTGCTTTCCTATACAATTCACTAACAATCCTAACTCCCGCAGCAAGAGTAGAAAGAGTTAGATGGAGTATTTTCAGTTTCAGTTTCTTCAATTGTATTTTCAGTTTCAGTTTCTTCAATCCCACACATAACTTCTATTTGTAGGTTTTCTCAAGTGCGGCAAGAGTTGGAGGCTTAGATGGAGTATTGATACCTTGGGCTTGGGATTAAACACGGTAACTTTACGGGTCATGATGTGCTATTTTCATTGGTTGGTTAATGATTGAACAATGAGAAGTTGATGAGGATTCCTTGCACTTACTGGCAGAAATTGCTTATCAAATCTTGATATTGGTTTAATTTTATTTGCATCAATTTTGCATACTGCTCTTACTAAGTAATGATCTTATTATAAGTAAGCTTGAAAAGTTTAGAGATTTTGTTGATCTATGAGTGTCATTACTGTCTTCCAGTCCAATAAGTGTGATTTATTTAAATGCTTAGTAGGTAAGCGTCCGTTTTGCTTAACTTTTGTACTGAAGTACCTCTTTTGTTACATTTTGAAATGACACAGTCTTGCAGGTTTGCTATTAGTTTTCAAAGTAGTACTATTGTTTCAGTTTATCAAATGGCATGGTATGAGTTTAATTTGTGATTTTTAAAATGTTACAGTGGGATAGGAGAGCCAACCATGTTTACAGTAAAGTAGAAATTGATGAAGTGTGTAATGAGCTCGCAAGTTATGTGGTGAAGAACATCCTCAAGTTGTAAATTCCGCAGTTGCTCATGGCCTAGAACCTCTGAAGTGAAATAGGCACAAAAAAAAAGTGTTTTTGTGGTCTGAGGTGACAATTTAAAGTACATTTCTTCACTTATTTTGCTGTTGGAGTAGCATATACAGATGTGCTCCATATTTTGCTACTGGAGTAGTATATTCAGATGTGCTCCTTATTTTGCATTGTGTAATCCATTTAGGTACAATTATGTGGGTTATAACAATATTAGATTAATCTATATATATTAATCTAATTGCTACTGGAGTAGTATATTCAGATGTGCTCCTTATTTTGCTACTGGAGTAGTATATTCAGATGTGCTCCTTATTTTGCATTGTGTAATCCATTTAGGTCCAATTATGTGGGTTATAACAATATTAGATTAATCTACATATATTAATCTAATTGCTGTTCATTGGGTAATTTCTGATTTCGGGACTGTCGTGTGAAAGCCTACATGTAGCTAATTTTCTGTCATTTGAATTTAATACAGACAATGGAAGCTTATAAACAAAAACTCAAAAAGAGTGGTGTGAATAAAAGTCCCACAACGTACCCAAAAATAAACAACCGTCATATGAATTTAAAATAGACAATGGATGCTTATGAACAAAAAGAGTTATGTGAATAAAAGTCCCACAACGCACATAAAAATAAACAATTGTCGTCTGAATTCAAAACAGATAATAGCTGCTTTGTAAAGAGTGTTGTGTGACTCAAACTCACACAACGGCCACAAAATAAAGCGATTTCTGAATCGCAATCACACGAAAGCTGCTAAAGCTGCCCGTTGTCTGAATTACAGTTACACAACAACTGATGCTGTCGACATGCTGCCGAGCCCTTCACAAGACGGTTCCCTACAATTGACGTTCATCAGACGGCGTCTCGATATACGACGGTTTGCCTCCATATCAGACGACGGTTTTTAGCCGTCGTCTGATTCAATTTATGTAGTAGTGACATGACGCTTAACACCAGTAACCGGAGTAGAGTCACACATAGCCATGCACACAGGAATGGAAGACCGAATGCTCCATCCACACAGTAATGAAATAGATACAGGCCAACTTAATGTCGGATATGCTGCTGTAAAGGGATAGAACTAAGTAGAGATTTTCCATATAACAAGGGATTACCATTTACAAATGATCCCTTGACTGAGAATTTGAGGCCAAAACGATCATCTGTTTGGTGCCAATGAAAATGTTGTTTTTGATTCAGATATACTATTTGCAACAATGAGTCAATGATAAATAATATACATGTTATATTTTGTAATATGGAAAACTTTCAGTTTAGTATCTTGAGGTTTGGGGGTAACACCATGTTAGTCCCTGCTATTTCAATTTGATCAGCAACCCCCCTGTGCTTTCAATTTCAATCAGCAGTGTCCAAATTTCACTATTTCGTCCAATTTGAAGGTCAACTTTGACGGAGGGGCCCACTTAAAGGGCTAAATTTGTCATTTCACATAATTTCCCTTAAAAAATAATAAAATAAAATCAAAAATTTTAATCGAAGGACCCTATTCCTCCATCTCCACCCACCTCCCATCTCCGATTCCACTTTCTCCGACCTCCAAACCTCTATCAATTATCCATTTCACCATTCTAACAATACACCAATAAACATTTTGCACAACACATAACAAGTACAAATCAGAGGTTCCAGCACTCACCTCCACACCACCATCACCACCACCAAAATCCCAAAAAAACCCAATCACTTGGTCTGCACATCCACTCCATCCTTCCCTGCAATGATCACTGCGGTCGCCATATTCAAGAACAACCCATTGCCAGCCCGCTTCCTCCCAGCCCCGTCACCAATTTGGTCTCGTCGGCGACCACCATGAACTTCTCCGATGCGACTTCCACCATCTTCTCCTTTAACAACGCACCGCCGCGGCCCTTGACCAAATCCAGATTGGGGTCGACGTCGTCAGTGCCTTCGATGGCCAGATCGATTTTCCAGTGGTCGTCGAGGATCGAGAGAGGGATGCCGAGGCTCCTAGCTTAGTCCTCTGTTCGTTTTGACGTCGGCACTCACCGGGTTTGATGAGCTAGCTGAGCTTGGAGACGAAGAGGGTTTGAAGGTCAGAGTGAGTGGAATCAGAGATGAGTTTCTTTTGATGACCGAATAAGAGATGGGTTGGGATTGAGTATTGAGTTGATTTGAGGGTAACTGGAGAGGAGGTGGGTGGAGATGGAGGAGTTGCCGGAATTGGAGGAAGCAAGATGGCAAGGATTGGTGGCTATGTACGGTGGTGGCTGGGCTAGTGCCAATCATCGATTCTCTTTGGGTTTGGGTCGGGTTTGTGCTATGGTTCGAGTAGTGGTGGTAGTGTTAAGAATCGGTGGCCGAACGCTATGATTTCCGGCGGTGGCAGTGCGTGGGTGTGTGAGAGAGAGAGAGAGAGAGAGAGAGAGAGAGAGAGAGGGGGTCGTGCGGCCCAAAGAGAGAGGGATGAGAGAAAAAGAGAAAGGAAGAAAAACCATTGGAGATGAGAGAGGAGAGGAGAAAAGAAGAAAATGTGTGAAATGACAAATTTAGCCTTTTAAATGGGCTCCTCCGTCAAAGTTAATGTTCAAATTGGACGGAACAGTAAAATTTGGATATGGCTGATTGAAATTAAAAGCACAAGGATGTTGCTAATCAAATTAAAACAGCAGAGACTGACAAGACGTTACCCCCAAATCTCAGGGTACTAAACTGAAATTTTTCCTTGTAATATTATACGTATCGAGTATTTTACTGACGAGTATTGTTGAATAAAATATCTGGATCATAGAATATATAGTTAATAGTTAATTGTGATGCGTGGCATGTGTGGTGAGAAGCAACCATACCACGACTCCGTAATATCGTCCCCAGTCGTTAGTCCAGCGTTAGATTATGTCTTAGTCATAGTAAATAGGAAGCTTCGGCAGCAGCACCGCGTGTGAGATTCTTGAATTCCAAAGTGGTCCGCGTATGAGATTCTGAGGTCATGGATCCGCAAGGTTCTTCATCCTCTCCTCTCCTTTCCTCTCAAGTCTCAACTCATATGATAGAAAGACTCAAGATTGGAATATGAAATTCTAAATTCTCAGAAGAAGGGAAATGTTGCTGTCCTTAAGTATTGGTTTTGTGTTTGGGGCACTGGCGATTTTGGCCGTGGAAGCCCTGCTACTCTACTTTATCATCAACAGATTACAACACAAAACCAAGAAGCACCAAGAAGCCCTACGAAAATCTCAAGAAATCCAATCCAAGTCAGACCTCCATCTTCGCCAATCCCTAGAATTCAAGCAGGTAGACTTTCCATCTCTGATTTACAATTATCCTCCCTCGAATTTTACTTTCCTGCTTTCAAAGCTGATCAATAATTACCATTTCAATTAACTCAACTCTGGGCAATTGCTGCATTCAGGAAAAAAAAAAAAAGTTAAATTGATGTTATGGGTTCCCAGAAAACCATTCATGTTAAGGAATACTAATATATGGAGCGAATGCTCAGCAGGCAATATTTCACCACTTATAAATCAACATAAGGTATATTTCAAAAATTATGAGGCGTTTTTGAACTTTAGAAATGTATATTATCGAATTTTGAATTCTAAACATCTAGAAATACAAATGTGACCAATCGTTAAGTTATGCAACAGAACATTTTCTACTCTGTTCTACATTATTATTGAAAGTCAGAAACTAGAGGCTTCCATATGAAACCTTGTTGTGCTCTTGGCTCTTTTCCATTTAGCATGATGCATTAGAGACACATATCAAAGCATTGTCTGAGGTCACACATTTTCCTTTGGTGGCTTATCACCATGTATTTGGCATTCATGTTGGTACTTCCATATAGCTTGGATAGATGCTTTTATCCAAAATTTAGGCCTATCACTGTGTATATGGCATTGATGTTGCTACTTCCATACTTGTAAACTAGTTGAAATATTTGGCAAAAAGAATTAATTGAAATAGTTTTACACATCATAAAGTGCATATGTTTTGTCCAACTTGTGCTTTCCCCACCCCTCTTTTAAGGAGCTAATCACTAATCAGTAGTCACTCATTTCATACTTCATCATTCATTGTGGTTTATGCTAGTTAAACCATTTTCATGGTTTATATTTTATTGTTCTTAAGCTTTCCCTATCTTTATTATGTCTTAGGGAGTAGTTTGGGTTCTAGAACCAGAAAAAGTTCCAAAAAGTGAGCAAAAGAGAAAGAAGGAATTCTACGAGGTTTCTCCTATTAAAAAACATGCAAAAATCAAGAACCAACTACTCATTCTTACAGAATCAGATGGTTCCCAGACAGCCATTCAATTAAAGGGCTGCACTATTGAAGCGGTTTCTTCTACAAGTCTTGCTTCGAGAAAATGGTAACAAAGCCTTGGCCACACATCCTTCTATTGGCTATTTTGGGAGTTATTATTCTATTTGACACTGTATTTACTCATTAACTGCTTACCCCCTTGCTACCTGAATTTGTTTACTTCCAATAAATTTGAATAAGATGAAGGGTATGAACATATAAAAAAAATAAAACAACTGAATTTTCCTTTTAGGTTTTCCACTTTCAATAGCAATCTAGGAAGGGTTTCTGTTTGATTGTCATTCTACAAAATTATTTTTGGGAAATTATTCCATTACCCTAAGGTATAAATTTCCAGTTTTTGTTTTTCTTCAACAATACAAGGTGCCATAATCCCTCTTATTATGGGTACTGCTGCAGTCTGACTCGGGTTAATAGAAACATATTTCCTTTCTGTTTTTAGGGCCAAAAGGTTCCCGTTAAAATTGGAAAACCAGACCGCCATAATCTACAAGGGAAGTAAAATCTTTTATATTTATCTTGAAACTTCATGGGAGAAGGAATCATGGTGTAAAGCTCTTCGTTCAGCATCATGTGCTGACAAAGAAAAACTTGACCAGTTTGCCAAGTTGCAGAAAGAATTTCAATGTTACTTGACATTGTTAAATGCTGGATACCCCTCATTCATGAAATATTGTGGAGTGTTATCTGCTCCTGAGCCTGCAGATAGGGAAAATAGAATTGATGGTTCTTCCTCGAAGGTTCGTATGTTCTTGAAAAAATTTACAAAGAAGTATTCCAAGGTTGGCCCAGATAACAAGCTGAGCTGGACTTCATCCTTAGGCCGGGAAGAAAAAAAGATATATGAGAAATTTCGACCAGGTCAGGATTCTATTTCTGCGACTAGCTCGGGAGATGGTCCACCAGTGAAGAGAGCTCAAAGTTTTACTGAAGGGAATTTGGCTATCCCACCATCATCAACCTTAACTCATTCTGGTAGCCAAAGTCATATCTCTGTTGTCTCCGATGCAGACGCTGATGAAAAGTTTAGTAGCGATGAGGGAACACTTTGTTTGAATTTGTTGTTATCACGGTTGTTCTTTGACGCCAAAAGTAGCGTGGAGATGAAAAGATCCATACAAGCTCAGATTCAGGTCTACTATACATTTACTCAGTTATGTAACTGGACATGAATTCATCTTCTCATATTTGCACACAGACTTACATCATACATGCACAGACTTATGCACCTTTACACACACACACACACATGAATGCAGGCGAACATACATATGCACTGTACTTCGTTTCATTATTAAGAGAATTATTTTGATTATTGTATTTGTTGGCTTTATATCAACAAAAAATGTGACCCTTCTGTTAAGGGGTGTGAATCATCTCCTGAAATTCCCGCATCATAATATTGTTAACCACTCCAAGAGATTGACCTATCAATGAGTACACGCATATGCGCACATTCACATTCATTGTGTGCTTTCTATTGTTAGTTTGCAGTACTTGGTGTTCTTGTTGTTTAACAGATGACACTTGAGGATGAGCATACCCAAAGTTCAGACCTAATATCTAGGTTACATTCACTTTTTTAATCAGTAAAGCACCTGCATTTATTAGGGGCTGTTTCATGTAACTGGACCTCCATTTATCAAATGGACTATTTGATCAAGGGCATATGGGCATCCTAAGTATGGATTTCATCAATGAGGAACAGTTCTTCACAGGCTAGGACTATATAACTCTATTGTGTATGTACAAATAGTGGGCATTCTTTTGTGTATTTTCACAAATTCTCTTTTTATATTTTATTCGTTTGTACAGCCAGATGTAAGTTTTATGTGTTTGTCTGACTTTCCCTTTTGACAGAGGACATTGTCCAATATGAGGACCCCAAGTTACATTGGTGATGTGATCTGTACAGACCTTAATATTGGGAATCTCCCACCTTATATACATGGCATGAGAGTTGTCCCTATGGACATGAGTGATGTGTGGGCTTTGGAAGTTGACATTGGATATTATGGTGGTGCGGTGTTAGACGTTGAAACAAGATTGGAAGTTCGTGAATTAGACTTCCCTAAAGGCATTGGGGATTCAGGTTCTGAATCAGGCTCTGTCAGGGATATGTCAACCGATCTTCTTGAAGAATTTGAGTATTTTGGAAAGCATTTAAATCTTGCTGAAGGCGCAGTTGAGGCAGTAGAGCCTAAGGAGGAGTGTGGTCCAAAACCTGGTTAGCATGTAGAACCCAATTAATCTTTCCTGTGCATTCTGCCATCTTTCACATATACCTTTTGAACTTTTGATTTTTGGTCATATGTATGCCATAGATAGGAGATTGCAGTTCTGGTGATTTTAGATATGAATTAATGTTTTTGCGTTAAACGTTGAACAACTGTTAATGATATATGATGGCAGTTTCAACTGTGTTCATTGCAGATGGATCAAAACTCTCTAAGAGCAGTATGTCTGCATCAAGTAATGGATCCAGGTGGAAATCGCTTCTAAATTCTATAGCCAAACAAGTTTCACAGGTTTGTAGATGGGTGTCTGCACATGTGCTTGTTTCTAATGTCATATGCATTTTTTTTTTTTTTTTGCTTTTTTACTCGATTTCCAAGCATACCATGACTACTGCTGATTTTCTGTACTTCCATCAAGATGTGTCTTTTGGCTGTTAGGTTTTTGTTTTGAACAACATTGTTGTAGAGTTGCACCTTTTTTTTTTTTTCCTGTTTAAATTAGTTTTTAACATATATTCAATTCGTAGTTTTTCATAGATTAGTTAGAGGGTGAAGAATGAACGAGCTGCTGAATGAGTTGGAGGCCAGGAGGTTAACTTAGTTGAAAATTGTGGAAGAGGTGATTAGCTCCTTTGGAAAGTAGTGGTCTAGTTGTGGCCTTAAAGGTGGACAGATTAGAGTGGTGCTCCATTAGCGAGGAAAAGCTATTTGGCTAGAAAAGCCTCTTGAGAAGGAAGAAATTAGAAGTGCAGTTGTTGAATGTAGGAATGATAAGTCCCTTTGTTCGGATGTTTTATTGTTGGGCAGTTTTTCTGGATTATTTGGATGTGGTCAAGGAGGACTTGCTGAATATTTGCATAAATTATTTATCAATTGGATTGTCAATAATCAGAGGTTTGTTTCGTGATGCCTAAATAGATGCATTGTCAAAACAACTTCCAGAGCAGAAGGAGCCTTTGTTAAGAATAGAAAAGCTTGTGACCGCGTTCATTGGGCTTGGGCTTTTCTAGAACATGTGAGTTTGGTAGGGTTGTGACTTGTGACGCAGGAATGAAGGATCCTTCATAAACTGGGAAATAGTTCAGAGGCTTAAACAGAAAGAGGAGGGGGGGAAGTGAGGGGTGAGGCACTAAACCCCTAAGATTACAAATTACAGTGTTCTTTGACAATGGTTGAAGAGGATTTCCCTTGACCAGGACTCACTCTGTCTGGTGTACTGTTATGAGAAGCAAACATGGACTTCTTTCCATGGTTGGGACTCCAGAGGGTGGATGCTGTACCTTTTTATGCCATGCAAATATATTCTCATGGTTATCCTTGCTTTGCTCCTCTAGTCCTCTTTCCAAATTCAAGTGGGGACTAGTACTTTTTTTTTTTTTTTTTCATGGATTCTTGAGCTTGTCAGTTCTTTTCAGCTGTTATTTCCTCATCTCTGTACATACTCCCAAATTTTAATGTGGTCATAGCTTCTTTAGTTTTACTCTCATTCATAGAAATTATCTTGGAACTAACGCTTAGGAGGAATTTAAGTCATATTTCTTTGTGTTTTATTGTCCTGATAGGAGATTTTGGGTGTCCAGGCTTATGGTGGATTTTCTCAACTCTGTTTCATTGTTGTTAGAATCCAAACCTTCCTACCTTTGGTCCTTATAATTTATTTGGAGAGTTCAGGTCCATACCTAATTTCTAGCTTCTTTCTTGGTCAGTGGCCTTACCTTATAACTGATACTTGTCATATGGTTCAAAAGGAAAGGGCTTACACCTCTATGTCTCCTAACTGGTGTGCCATGAACTAGATCAGAATCATTCTCAACAAGTCCATAAGAAGTAATCCCCTTTTTTTCATCGGGGTGCTGTGCAAAGCAGCAAAGGAACCACTTGACCATACATATCTTATCTTTGACATTGCCAGGTCAGAACTCTTAGTCTGAGCAAGCTGATTTGGGCTTTTGGTCTGTTGTAGGTAGTTCCAAGAGATTGTTACTACTTTTTTTGCAAGCATCCTTAGGGGTGGGGAGGTAAAGGGAGAGCTACAAGTCTGTGAAACTGTGCTGTACTTCCAGTTCCTTGGGTGGTTTTCCTGAGGAATAGAAAACTCTTGAGGATAAAAATTAGGGTTTTTTTTTTTTTTTTTTCTTGTCTGGAACAGATTTCTTGCTTCCCTTGGGCATCTGTGTCAAAAAATTTCAAGGATATTGTACTCAGTATGATCAAGTCAGATTGGTCTGACCTTTTAGCTTAACTGGGACTGTTAGCTTTGTTTGGTTTTAGGGTTTTGTGGGACTTCTATTGAACCCTCAGGTGTTTTTCTCTTGATGGACTTCTTGTCCACCTTGTTTTGTATCCTCTTTCATAAGAAGAAAAAGCCATGATCGTATAGACATACTAGTCGAGCTAATGTTTTTTTTTTTTTTCCATATTTTGTAGATCGACTATTAAACCATGTAGTAAATGATCATGCTGTATGAAGTAAAGCAAAGTAATTAGGAAACGAGCTTCAGCATAGTAATTTTGAATACTGAGTTGCCCTTTCTGTAGAGGCAGTTGCCAAGTGTTTGTGATAATCAACTAGAATACTGATAATAAATTATTAAACTTATTTGAGTTCATGTTTGTGTTATCCGGACCTCCCTCCCTCCCTCCCTCCCTCTCTCTCTCTCTCTCTCTCTCTCTCTCACACACACACACACACACACACAGCGACATTCCCTTATTTATGTGTGCACTCAAAGTTGAAAAGTTTTTAATAGAACTTATGCAGTTCACTGACTGATTAAATCTAATTAAAGGTGCCTTTCTCTCTCTCTCTGTCTCTTTCACACACACACACACACACACACTAACAGAGCATACATTCCCTTATCAAACTTGAAAAGATTTTCATTAATAGAACTTATGCAGTTCACTGGCTGACTAAATCTAATTATAGGTCTCTCTCTCTCTCTCTCTCTCTCACACACACACACACACACACACACACACACACACCCCAACAGAGCATACATTCCTTTATTTATGCGTGCATTCAAACTTGAAAAGTTTTTCATTAATAGAACTTATGCAGTTCACTGACTGATTAAATCTAATTAAAGGTGCCTCTATCTTTGGCAATAAGGATAACTTCCCTTCGAGGAATATTGCGGTTACATATCAAGCCACCTCCTTCAGATCGCTTGTGGTTTGCCTTTACATCCATGCCTGATATAGATTTCAACCTGGACTCATCAGTGGGAGATCACAAGATTACTAGTGGCCGCATAGCTTTGTTTCTGATCAATCGGCTTAAGGTACAGAATTTTTCTTCCATCTTCACTAGTTCTTCTTTTATTAATTTCTTGAACATGCTTATCTATACTATTATTAAGAGAAGAGGCTTTGTTAGCCAAAACTTTGACAATAAATTAAATCACAAAGGTAAATAGGACAATTATAAAATAGATTTTATTAAGAAAATTGAAAAGAAATGATCTCACATTTCTCTCCCACTATTTTCTCCCTACAATAACTACCCACTGAATCTATTTCTTTTGCAGATAACTTTTTTTTTAATAATTAAATTTTTTCTTACTGATTGCAGACTAGTAATTTATAAAGAAACTCGTACTCAAGGGATGAATTTATTTGGTCAATATAAACCCATAAATTATTGTTGCATACAGTAAAGTTTATGATTTTTTTTTTCTCCTTGTTTTGTTTTAAGGATTGTTTTAACTGAGGCAAGCTACCATTCCTTTCAATTTGCTGAAACTGCCCCTTCAATTTTCAATTTTGTTGAAAGTATTGCTAGGGCTTCTGCTGAATCTTCATTTCACTGGTACAGGCAGCAATCCGTGAAACCATAGTGCTACCAAACTTTGAAAGTGTATGCATACCATGGATGCTAGGAGAAAAGGATGACTGGGTACCGCGGAAGATTGCTCCTTTCATATGGGTTAACCAAGAATCCACAAACGATTCTCCTACAACTGTATGTGAAGTACCAACGGAGGAAAAGTGCAGGACAGAATCTGGTGGGGGAACCTCTGGTGATCATTCACAGGGCAAGAATCAAAAACTTAAAAAAGCCGAATCTGTTGAAAAAACAATTCCTGAATCCACAAATGTGTTGGCCTTTTCAGTGAGTTCCAATGATCTGTCAACTGGGAGTAGTGATGGGACTAGTCGAGAACTAAGAACCCCATTACTGGTGAATGGTGAAGCACAAGAAACGTGCAAAAAGAAGCTAGATGATATACCAGAATGCCAATCTCCGTCGAGGTATATAATTCCGTTTGATAAACAGAGTAGTCATAACAGTGAAGAGGATGAATCAAAGCCAAAGAGGATGGGGCGAAGAGCAAGAATGCTTGATCTGGGGAAGAAGATGGGGGAGAAATTAGAAGAAAAGAGGCGTACCATTGAAGAGAAGAGTAGGAACATCGTTGAGAAAATGCGAGGACCATGAAACAGTGAGGAGAAGAGGCACAATTGATGAGTAATATGTACATCATTTGGTTGTCTAAACCCCTTTATCGGATCCTTAATTGCTGAAGCAGGGCTGTTTGTTCTTGTACATGTGAAAGTTTTATCCGATTCAGATGTAGTTTTAGCGGTTTACAGCAATGACATATAAATAATTTACCTCGGGCACTATTGGATTACATCAATATGAATATCAGTATACATGCATTCATTGATCGAACCCTAAAAGCTGCTCGTAATATGGAGTGTCTTTGGGAAACCTTCAGAATTGGAATAGATTTCTAAAATTTTGGAATTTTGGTTTCAAATTTTTGAGGATATTATGAGATTCACGCATCTTCATATTTTTCTAGTGTAAATATGTTTCGTTGTTACATGTGTGATATAATGTATGTGACCTTTATATCATACATCAATAAAACACATTTTTACTCAATGAAGGGCAATGAACTCTTGTTCTTTTACTTTTTAAAAACAAAATGTAAAAAGCCATAAAAGAATTTTTTTTTGTTTTTGTTTTGGTTTTTTTAGGGTAGCCAGATTAAAGACTATATATCTTCAATATTTCTTCAAAATTTCCTTACTTTTATAGGTACCGATATTAATTTCCTCATCTTTCATTGATATCTGATATTTTTATCGAATTTTTTTCCGCACTATCAATATTTTGATAGATTATAGAGATCCGACCCAAAACAAGTACCGGTTTAAGCGTTGAGAAGCAGGGAAAAAAAAAAAAAAAAAAAAAAAAAAAAAAAAAGAAGAAAAGGCAAAAGCATAATCATCAAGTAAAGCTCAAAATTATGAAGATATCCCTTTGAGCAGCGTTGAGCTTCGGAGCCTTGCGGTGTTTGGCGTGGGGTGGGTAAAGAGTTAAAGACTATAAGAGTCATCACATTCACGCTGACTAGCCGCCGAATCCGATGCTGGAAAATCCTACATCAGCGGCAGCAGCCGCAGCAGATCCAGCGGCAGTTGTGAAGCGCTACGCTCCTCCCAATCAGAGGTAATGGCTCTTCTTCTTCTTTCTTTTTAGATTAGAAGACAAGAGAAGAGGAGAGGAGATAAATTAACTAGTTAATCCAAAACTAAAATTGAAAAATTCACTCTCAATTTGATTGCAATGCAGAAATCGTCCTCTTAACAGACGCAAGTCCGCAGGTAACACCCTTCCATTTTTTTTCCTGATGCTTTTGTTTCCCCTGTATTTCTCCTTCGTTTTTGAGTTATATTGTATAAGAATCCTCTATTTCTTCCCAAACCTGAGAGCATTATTTTTTATATTAGTGAATAAGTGGAGCCATTGCATTAGAAACTCCCTTGTTGAATGATGATATAAGAAGCTAACATTTTATTAGCATCATCTATACGTAACTTGAATGTATGCCTACGTATTGCACTTAATCATTTCTTCACCCTTCCCACCTAAATCTTCCTTTTCCTAAGCTTCATTATCTAAATGCCAAACTCCAGTGGTGATTCTCATGGACTTTCCAGACTTTACTATTACTTTTGCTTATCTATTGTTGATAGTTATGCCAAACTCCAGTGGTGATTCTCATGGACTTTCCAGACTTTACTATTACTTTTGCTTATCTATTGTTGATAATTATCCTCACTGTGTTTGTCATTAGTTTTTTCATTGATTGTCATCTCAACATTCTCATCTTCGGTGCTCATGCATTTATACAGACCAACATTTCATCCCATAGAATTAGTCGGTGTAATGACTGTTGTATAGGATGCTACTATTTATTTTTAGCCCATAGGTATCTTTTTATCACAAAGGATACTGCTATTTTGTTTTATTCCTTCTTGTTTATGCTCTACGTGTTACACCATATATTTTGTCATTTGCATCACTGGTCCTAAATATCAGAAGTATTTTAATACACCACACTGGATTGTTGTTGGCCAATTCTTTTTGTCCATATATTTTGTCATAGTTTTACCAGTGCATAAACCCTTTGATTCTAGGTGCATTCTTCATGTATTTAGTTTTCTGATAGTGTTCCATTAGAAGTATCCAACACGGCTGTGTATGAATGAATCATTGAATGTTTATATAGGCTTAAGTAAAGTCCAGCCTATCTCTTCACCAAATTGTCAAATTACACTGCAGTAAGATAACAACACAAATAGCATTTTAAAAACTTCCCAATTTTCCCTGACTGTATTTCTTAGGGTTCCATCCACAGTTCCCTCTAGCTTCTTCACTCCAGCTTTTCCAATCAAAGTCTTCAGAATCTTGCTGCTTTTGCTTGTTATTGCTTTTTACGATCTGGGATTTTTGCCGACATGAAAAGACTAGTGTGCCCCGCATGTTTGGCATCTGAAGCAACTTTAACAGAGGTGTTGGATGGAACAGTAAGAAAACTGTGCAAATTGGCAAGGGTGCAATCTAACAATTGAGTTTAAAGATGAGCTGCAATTTGGCTTTTAAGCCTTTAATATAGTTAAGTGAAGTTCTCTTTCTCAGTAGGGCCAAATGATATCTCTTGGGATTCTATCAATGAACATCATATCTAGATGAATCTTTGTATTCTTACCATCAATCTTTAGGTGTCTTAGTAAGTTGACAACCTCACCCCCAGTGGTGTTGTTTTATCATAAGTTTTGTGCTTGTGTGTGTGATCAGGTGATCCTTGTGTAGTGTAATTAATTCTTGTTATCATATATCTTTATGATCCAATTCACACACCACCACCCCCCACCGGCGCCGCCCCACCCCCCCCCACACACACACACACACACACTATTTATCAAGGGGCAAAACAATACAGTGGAAAAACTAAGAAACCCACAGGAAAACTCCTAAAATGCTGCTGCTCTACAGTCCATCAAAGTACAAGAGAAGCTATATAATTTTTAAAAACCTTAAAAACTGAAGCCCAAAGAGCTGACCAAAATCTAACTCTCCCAAAGCTCCTCTAAAAGTTGTTCTAATTCTTTCCATCTAAAGCACTCACAAATCACAATACAGCCAAACAACGCAATCCACAAAAACTATGGCTTTATTCCCATGACCAAAACAGAATTGTTTTGAGTAAATGGATTAGAAAACTGCGCTGGAGACTCCCAAGTAACCCCATCCTCCATATAACTTCTGTTAGAGATAGGAGGCCACCTCACAATGCCAAAGAAAAAAAGATTTGCATTCTCTCACTTTACACAAGACTCACCAATGAGGAGAGAAGCCACATTTTGGCTTCCTCTGTTGAAGCATCTCACAGGCGTTCACACTCTCATGCGCGACCAACCAACATAGGACCTTGACCTTTGGCATTCCAGATAAAGTTAGCTGGAAAGAAGTTTGGATCAGAGAGCTATCCTCACTCAGGGACTTGCGAAAGACTTGCAGGAGAAAGCACCAGAAGTTTCCACCTTCCATCTCCTGACATCCCTTCTCAAACTCACCAATCTCACTCTTTCTACCAACCCCAACAAATTTGAAACTTTCATTTTCTCCTCATCATTTAGTTCCTCCTAAAGCCAAAGTTCCAGTTCACTGGGAAAGTATTTGGAATGGCTAGACTTTCTGTTGAAGCGTCTTGGAATCTTGACATCCTAAAAGGTCTTGGAAAAGCTTCATTAAATCTTTACCATTCCTATGTTTTGATTAGGCCAAAAGGCTGTTGCCCGTATCTTTTGATTTATTTGCACATACCTTTCAATTCTTTTGTTTACTAGAGGTTGAATGGCAAAGGAAATTGTGGCATTTGTTGATGCATTCTGTTTACAATTGCTTGCACATGTGCTGGCTCATATATCTAATATAGTTACACGTGTTGTTACAGAGCGGTTTGATCGAACTAACAATCTTCATGGGAATGATTTGGAAAAGAATCAAATTGCTTCTTCAAGAGGTACTGTTATAGATCATGGGGATGGAGGTAGCAGCAGTCTTCTAAGTGAAAACTCTCATCCCTGGTTTATAGCTTTAGAGGGGTGTTGCACCAGTCAGGCTTTCGATCTCTTGAATAATCGTATGTGTCTACAAGTCTTGAAAAAGAATTATTATATTTGGTTCGGGAATGATTTGAAATTTATGTGTTTACAATGCCATAAAAATGATATCACCATGGATGTCCCCTTGTGGTATTTCAGCATGATAAATGAATATTAAGTGCAATAGGCTTTGGTGTCACCGGGGACATCCTTCTTTTGTAATCTTGATTTTTTTTATTTTTTTTTATAACAAGAGATTAAAGTTTCCTTACTGCAAAGCAGGAATAGCTGTTAAATTTATTAAGAGCCAAACTTTGCAGATGTTTAGGACCAGATTGTGAAACTCCGGAAGGCTTTTGGTTGTACTTCTAAATTCTTGCACATCTTTCATTTGAAAGTCATGCTTGTATTGTATCTCAAATGTTTATAAACAAAGAAGAAAATACTATTTTAGTATTCCTTTCCTAGTTGACCTATGATTATTTTTCTTTTCTTAGGAGTTTGGACTGCATGAACATTCTTCACGCATAGAAATTTACTTCTTTTTTTCTTGGCTGCTTTTCTAATTATATGACAAAAAATAAGGTGCATATGTTTTTTTTTTTTTGTGATTGCACGTATGATGTTAAAGTTGGTTCTATGACTATGATGCATTTCAAATGATAACCCTTGAAATATGTCCACATATCTTCAAATGCAGGTTGGGCAGCCACAATGCATTGCTTCAATGATTCATCTATAGATCTATCAGGTCAGTGGACTAACTCTTTGGTTATTTTGAGGTTTTATATCATAGTATGCATGAAAGTACAGTCTTATCAAGTTATTAAGATATCCAAACTGATGTATATAGATGATATAGTTCATCTTTTTTGGGCCTAAGTATGATATAGTTCACTAAAACACACCCAAAAAAAAAAAAAAAAAAAAAAAGGCCTCGCAAACTTTGTGATAACTGAAAGAAATATAATTGTAGCAAGGAAAGGTTGGAGGAGCTGGTATCACTTATTCATGCACATATGATATGAAAGAAGTCCAATTTAGTATTTTTGGAAGGTTTTAGCAAGTACTAGTAGTGTGGCGTGGAAAGATTGGGAGTAGGGTATATTGAAGACGCTGAGTGTGAATAATTGTTTGGTGGTTCAGAGCTTCAAACATGTGATCCTGTGAGTGTTGTGTCAACTTTAAGAGACGAGGACACACCTCTACATTTGTTTATGTTTTGATTTATAGAATCTATTCATACTTGGCAAATCTTTTCTTGTTGAAGTGTACTTACCGAAAGAAGGATGAAAATTATGACCGTATAGATCATTGACAAGAATCTTAAGCACTCTAGTCTAAGCCAGCAGGAACGAATATTATTTAAGCATCTCATTCATGCCCCAGTTGGGTGTTTGAAATGGCAAATTTTTATGTCCTACAAATCATTGTGTTTTTGGCTCTTATCTCATTTTGTCCATTTTGGTTATCTTCTCTATAGTTAAGCAGTATGTATCGCTAAGCTCTTTGGTTCACATATTCTTTTGTTCTGCTTACCATTTAGTCTACCAAATTCAGAGAAGGGATAAAGGTCTGATATGAACTTCGTTTAAGCATATGCTAATAACAAACCTTATTAATTTAACATGTATCAAAGTTCAGCATAACTATCAGAAGTCCTGACTATTCCGCTGGTCAGTAATTTGATAGTTTTTATTTTTCAGAAAGACCTGTCATGTACTCAGGAAGCGGAGCAGCATGGGGTCACTTCAGACTCCCTCATCAGGTAAATATGAACCCTTCTCTCTCACATACACAAGCTATTACATTTGGTCATCTTTAGTCTCAGTCACATGCTATTATGTTTGGTTTGGTTATCTTCAGTTAATGGCTCCAGCAGGGGGTGCTGGGTCGCCTGCTTCTTCCATGGACTTCTTGAGTGAACTTTGCCGCTTGAAGCACAATTCCAATGTCAGTTCTGGAATCTAGAAACTCATCCCTGTCCAGCCCATCTGCTATTTTTGTTACAAAAAAAAAAAAAAAAAAAAAACATGTATGTGTCTAGACTCTAGAAAAATGCATCTCTGACATGTGATACTTCCAAGTATTTTGACAGAAGTATGGTTTGTGTATCCCTAAATGTGTGACACTTAATCTAATCTCGTGCTATCCAAATCGTTTAGCCTTGCCCTCTTTGCACGCTAGTAAAATGCGTGTACAACATTTAGTTACTTTGTGTATATACAATTTGCTACCTTATGTATTATTTATTTTCTGTTTGTTTTTGGATAGGTCTACCTTACCTTATGTGTTAAGGTCCGCTAAATTTGACATATTGTAGTTTGAAATTTTTGTACCTATGCCCCAGTGCCTCTTTCAAAATCCTGTGACCATGAAATAAAGTGTAGAATTACCTTTTGACACCAAAAAATATATCCTCTCAATAGGCAGATAGCCAGATATTATGTTCAAAAACTCCTTTTGCCTACCAATACATCATTTCATACCACTTTCCAAATTTAGAGGTTCATTCTAATAAGGAAAGGGATATCTTCACATATGGTGTATGAAATATAGATGATTCTACACTTTGATGTATGGACTTTAGAAACTATCAGAATGGTGTATTAAGTTTGCTCCACTCTTTCATTTTGGTGTACGTCGTTAAATTTTAGGTATTTTACAAAAAAAAAAAAAAAAAAAAAAAACTGACAAAGCTTAGTTAGCCCATATTTCTGAGTTTATTCATTTGACATATTGCAATTATAAATTATTCTCTACACTCAAAGGTAAACAGTTAATTTTTACCATTCATAGTCCAAAGAAGAATTTATAGAGTTGAAGAAAATATTAGACATCTTAAAGACACTATTGAAGAGGAACAAAAATCTCTTGATTATTTGAGCATCGGTTAGATCTGCAAATTACTGGTATTAGTAGGCATAGCAAGTAAATCTAGTCCGGAAAGCATTGAAATTATGAATGATAAAAATTAACTATTTACCTTCGAGTGTAGAGGATATATTTATAATTGTAATATGTTAGATGAATAAACTCAGAAATATGGGCTAACTATGTTTTGTCAGTTTTTTTTTTTTTTTGTAAAAATAACCGAAAATTTAACGGCGTATATCAAAATAAAATATTGGAGCAAACTTGATATATTATTTTGATAGTTATGAAAGTTGGTACATCAAAGTGTAGAAATGCCTAAAGTTGATGCATGGTTTGTGATGTTTTCCCTTCTAATAATAAGAAATGAATTGTTAGAATTGTGTTCTTTTAGTTAATATTCTAACATGGGCTAAATACTGGTTACTACCTTGTGGTTTATGTCCAAAATCAATTCAGTCCCTGAACTTCTAATTTCATCAAAAGCACCCTTACACTTTCAATTTTGATCTAATAGGTCCAATTCGTTAATATTCTGTTATAAGTTCAAGTTATAGTTGGATTATTTGTTGAAAAACTATTTATTTTTAATAGTAGGACTCACTCTTAAATTGACTAGAGGTGGCATGCAGACACCACATCATAAAAGATAGGCCATATATGAGCTACATTAACAAGTTAAATAACTCAATTGTCGGAAAACTAACAAATTGGACCTATTAGATCAAAATTGAAAGTGCAGGGGTGCTTTTGATGAAATTAGAAGTTTAGGGATTGAATTGATTTAGGACCCAAACTACAGGGTAGTAGTCTGTATTTAACCTCAATTTTCGCTGTTAAAATGCTGACGTGAGACATTCTCACAGGGAAAATTCCCAAACTACCCATCGCTTGGCAGCCCGCCGATGCGTCTGTGTTGTGAATGCAGATGGATAGTTTGGAAATTTTCCCCGAAAATTGAAAGAGTGGTGACAGATTGGATCGATTTAATGAAATTGGAGAGCGCAAAGACTTTTCTGATTAATTTAAAAGTAAATAGACTGAACTGATGAACCCTTGAAAGTACAAGGTAGTAAACAAAATTTAATCCTAAAAATGACTTGTGTATGAAACATCATATTTAACTTAATGACAATCAGATACAAGAGCATCTGTGAACTCAACCAAGAACAAGAAGAGCATAACATAAATTGTCCAGGACAAGCAAAGCTTCAAAATTGCATATCTAGACTGGCTGAGAGAAACGGCAGTAATTTAGGCAATCAATTTGCAGAAAGCAATGGCTTGCTGGTTGTCTTCATTCCCCGCTTTATTCTTATTGATTCCTTCATTGGATTGGGGACCCGTGTTTGGTTTGCAATCATTTTCTCCACCACCTTGATTTAACAAACATAAAATTTGGATTAATTAGTGCTCTAAATATATTTATAATCAATCAACAGGGTCAAACTAAGTATCATCAAAATTTAAATATTATAGGGCACTATCATCACCGGTCTCAGACTGGCTGGAAGCCACCATCATCTCGTCCCCACGAACTGCAACTGTTTCGGATCCATTGCCAAAGTCCCAAAGTGATGAACAGAGGCTTCGGGTTCCACCTTAGGATTGGGGTTTCGAAATGGAAAACTGAAGGGGATTGGATTCGAGTTAGTGATCGAAGAAGGCCAGAAGGGGATTGTTGTTGGGTTTCTGGAAATTAGGGTTCTTGATTGAATTCGAAATCTAGAAACCTAGAAGAGTAGAAATCGCTTGACTTGACTGATTGAGGGCTTCGAGTGGGTTTGAGCTGGGAAGGGAAACTGGAAAAGCGAAAGGTTCTTGTTGCGAAGGGAATCGAAGAACTGAAGTCAAGACTCAAGGCTCAGGAGTGTTGTGTTTGGGAAAGCATCGGGGATGGTTGCGGGTTGATTCAAAGGCTCGTGCCGAATGTTGACTAAAGTCGACACAAAGACAGGCCTTGAAATAGGGTTATATTGAATCAGGCTTATCTTCGGGCTTTTGGGATTATGGATACCAGGGCCCGGGACTGGCCCGTTTAAACTCACATGGTCCGGGCTTTATTTTTTTGTCTATTTTTCTCCTCAAGTCCCAGCCCGGACCTCATGGTCCGGGTTTTCGGGCTAAAATGCTCAGCCCTAGTTCTAACTGATCAGAAGAGAGAGATGTTGCTGAGTGTGCTTTCAAGGACATTATTTTGAAAGGTGAGGGTATTTGGGAAATTTTGCTGGGTTAAACTAAATATTATTCAATACAAATAATTAGCTGAATATATTTAAAATTTTGTTGGGTACATTTAAAAACACCAATTAATTTTCATACATATACTTCAAAAAATATCAAAATGGTACCTGAGTATTTGAGCTCGACCCAGTTTCCGTACGTAGTAAAAGTAAAATCGTCAACACAGTTAAATTTTTAGGGGTAAAAGCGATACTTCATGTATTTTGATACAGTAAATCAATTTTAAAACAATGAAAATCCAAAACAAACCCCAAACTTTGAGGTTGGGAAGACTCGAACCAATCCCAACACAAATGGGAATGAAAGCCCCAACCCCAGAATGCTTGTATGGTATTAGTATAGTATGTGGCAAACAAAAATTATATATCATTTAGTTTAAAAACACTTTTTCTTTGACCATTCTGTCATCTTCCTTCTCGTGTTTTGCAGTCTCTGCAAATCTCTCTCTCTCTCTCTCTCTCTCTCTCTCTCTCTCTCTCTCTCTCTCTCTCTCTCTCTCTCTCTCTCTCTCTCTCTCTCTCTCTCTCTCTCTCCTCCTTCATTTCGATTCCCAGCCACAAAGTTTCTTACTATTAATTGGAGAAGGAACACATGTTACATGTACATTTATTTTTCAACTCTTCGATCCAAAACCAGTTCTTTTCAACACCATAAATCAACAACAATAATAAATCCTTGACAATTGGATTCTTCAACAAAAACCCAAAACTCTTCATTGATCTAACCATACCCAAAAAGTTTACAAAATCCAAGTTGTACCCATAAGCATCAGAATCCCGCACAAATCCAAGAAGTACAATGAGATAGGCGCCGTGCCGGAGGAGCGCCCGCATGGCATCACCATCAACACCGCAAAGCTCGTGAAGCCCTATATCCAGTGGCCGGAGCACCAATCCCAGGTCGCAAAGCCCAAACCCGCCTCCACCACTCTTCTTCTTCTTCTTCCCAACGCAACAATCCCGGCCCCACTGTTTCATGAATACGTCAATGCACACAGCTCCGGTCAGAGAGAGAGAGAGAGAGAGAGAATTAGAGAGACCATCTTCTTGATTAAGTTGTCCTTGTCCACGTCCTTTGGCTGCTGTTATGTTTCGAACCCATAAACATCCTTGTGCCAAACAACTGAGTCTAATCCGGGAGCCCCAAACACCACAGCCCACAAAACCGGGGAGATCTGAGCGACCTTGTCAGCCACTTGCAAGGGATGTTGCCGAAACCGTCGAGCATGAGAGTTCACGAAGCAGAATTGACTTCAAGAGGAAGACGACGGCTGACGTCATGGATCTGAAATAGAAGATCTTAACCTGCGGGAGCCACCTCGCCACTGTGATTGGCTACTGTCCGGTCCAACCACACTATGCCTCGCATTGAGTCAGGTTTGAGCCGGAGATTCTGGGTCATTCAATCTTCTATGACGTTGCTGGTGTTGGTGAGTAATGAGGATGGGGTGGTGAGGTGTCGGGGGGTGGAGAATGGGTCGTCGATGTTGCAGGCGGCGCGCGAGGTGGAGACGAACTTTTCCAGCTTTCGAATATTGGTCTTCACACTCGCTCCTCCTCCGACTGGCCTCGCATGCTGCTGATTATAAAACCCCACTCTGCATCAAAATCAATTTCTTGTTCTTCTTTCTTTCTTCCCCTAAAGAGCACTATTGTGAAGTGAATCAATCAATCAGAGAAAGAGAAGAATTCGAAAGCAGCTGGAAGAAGGGGGTCAACTCAAAAAAAAAAAAATTGGAAGTACCAATTTTAACCCTCAATATTTAATGGAGTTGACGGCTTTACTGTTGTTAGGTACATAAATTGGGTCGGGCTTAAATCGTCAGGTACCATTTTGATATTTTTTGAAGTATAGGTATGAAAAATTCAGACACTGTTTGGATGATTTTCCCATATAACAATGAATGGTACATAAAGAATGTACTGTTAACTACTATTTTTTGTCAAACGGCATTTTCGTCTTTCCTTCTCTTATGTTATGATTAGCATTTATCCTAATTACTTCTCATTTTGCATATACTAGTATTATTTATGTTTTGCATTTTTCTTATTTTTATTTAGTGATTGGTGACTATTATCTCGATCAAGATGATGATGAGTTTTGTGACAGGGAAAAGAGAAGGGCAAGATGAAAATACCATTTGAAAAATGGAAGAGTTAACTGCGTTATTAACGGAGGGTACTAAAAGTTTGTCGAAGATTAACTTTGAGGTACCAAGATAATTTTTGAATGTTGTGAACTAAAGTATCGAATGCCTCAAACTTTAGGGACTGTTTGTGACACTTACTCTAGAAATAAAATAGATTCAAACGAAAGTTAGATGCCCAAACGTATTTGCAATTAAAAGTAAAAGGAACAGTTTGGTTGGTTCATATCACTGGTTACAATTACGTTCACGACTTGATTTTGCAATGAAAATTGTAGCCGTAATTTGCAATTAAAATAAAAGGAACAGTATGGTTGAATCATATCACTGGTTACAGTTACGTTTATTACTCAGTTTTGCAGTGAAAATTATAGCCGTAAATGTAACTGTAACCGGTTAGATGACCCAATAGAACTATTTGAAGGTGGCAAATGACTAGATGAATCATTCGAGCTGAGGAAATAGGTAATTCTTCCACTGAGAAAATGAATGGCTTACGAATTCTCATGAACAAGAACCATAGACATGGATCCCAAATTCAATAACAATAATGAATTGATGCCTAAATTTCAATACAGAACCCAAATTCATATATTCATAACCAAGATCGACCCATATCCCAAATTCGTATATAAAAGTGACTCGAATTTTGAACTTGGATCCAAACCAAGCCTCGCTCCAAGTCTCCGGACTGCAACGATTGACGCCCACAATACCGTCTCACCAGCTAAATGCCGTCCCACACACCAATGGAACAGAATCAAAGAGTTATCGAGGCAAAATTGACACATATCTCACACTACTTGGCATCCACGAGCAGCAGTACTTACTAGAATCAAAGCTAGCAACGCCATTCAACAAGGTAAGCCTCGCATAACAAAAACAACTTATGCTAGGCCCCATGAATGAAACCCTGGGAGATCTTATTATAAAAGTTATGAGATGGACCATTGGTAATAGTAAAACTATCAATTTGGCTCTGTTTTCCTCTGTGTGATTTACTTACCGATGCACAAAAAAAGTTGATTAATAATGATATTATGGAGGATTTTCTACAAAATAAATCTTGGAATAAAAGAAAGCTACTTTGCTACTTTGATCAAAGTACTGTGGACCAAATAGTTGGCATAGCTATTCCTCAAATAGTTGGCACAACTTTGTGTAATGCGTGTGAGGAGATAAATGCAGAAAATCAGGGAGCTTCTCTTCCAAATCATGGTGTCGCAACCTCCCCTTATAAATACTTGCAGGATCAACTTAAATTGTTCAGCATCTTGCAATTATGTGACAAGGGGTTTTGTAATCCGAGACTGCAATGGAAATCCTTTAGCTGCTGCCTTTAAAAGAATTGGAGCGACATCTTTCCCTTTTGCTGAAGCTCTAGCCCTGTGTGATAGCCTGCTTACTGCACGTCACAATGCCTATCGGCAAATTTATGTAGAAGGAGACTCTAAACTAGTCATCGATCATGTCAATGACATAACCTCCCCACCTTGGAGATAATGAAGATTATCCGAGATATCCAGCACTTAGCAAGCTCGTTCGAGTCAATTTATTTTAAACATATTTTAAGAGAGGAGAATTTTATAGCGTATGTACTTGCAAATATGACTCATAAACTTGTGGATGGTCGCATGTGTACATATTCAATTCCTATAGAGGCTTCTAGAGCTATTTTATTTGACAATATAAATTCTTGTTGCCCAAGAGACTTCTATATTTGACAAATTTATTTTCTTATCAAAAAAAACAAAGAAAAACATCTCAAGCTCAGGCGTCAATAACTACCCACCAATTGATGAGGTAAAGCAAAAAGAAAAGAACATATTGGGGCTAACAAATGAGAGCCGTCGCCCACCTAGATTGGAGAGAAGTCCACGTACAATATCACGCAAGGAAGGAAGTGGCTCTAGGGTTTTGAGAGAGACACCTAACATATGTATTCAACAACAATCACATTATATGATTTTGAGGAGTACAAATGCCTCAAAGAATTTGTACTACATAAGCTTTAAATTAAAAGGCTATGCAAGAATGTGCTTCTTAGTCTTATTTTTATTTATTTTTTGATAAAAGGACATCACTCCAGTATAATAGCAAATTAATGTAGGTAACATTATACAATAATGATCCACTCTATATGGGCTACGTCGGAATTGAACCACTGCATAGGAACCAGAAAGACTCTAACACAATATCACCCTAAGATTAAGCTCTGAGAACCAAAGAACCAAACAGTATTAAGGCTAAAAACCAAACAATTCAAATTATAGTCTTGTTTAAGGAAAACTGAAATTGGGAGAGAATTGAGTCGCACTTTCATTGATAATAGGGGCCTCTTTATATAGAGGATTACAAAGCATAGAATCAGAGTTCATAAACATTCATGAACCACTTCGTGAAGAGCAATAGTCTCTGCATTTTTCGAAGATATAGCGACTAGGGTGTGTTTTGTAGACCTCCAAGATATCGCGGTCTTTACCCATGGTGAACACTTAACTAGTTTAGGAAGACCTTTGTGTAGGTCAGAGAGATACCCAACATCAGCAAAACCTTCCAAAACACAAGTTGTTTTGGGATGGGAATAGAAAAAGCAAGCCAGCTGTTTGGACCCAAAATGAGCATTTTGGCCTGACAAGGCACGTCTTGGAGAAATCGAGCCAATATCAGTGGCTCAAGCTATATATTGTCGACAAGTTCGAAATATATATTTAGAGGCTAAATAAAGCCTACTATGGAAGCGTGGAAATGAAAAGTCAACTTTAGCACATTTTCCTACTTCGGGTAGGAGAAACCGAGTTAAACAAGGAAGGAGGGGCGGCAGACTAACCATCCGAACTTCAAATGAGTTGAAACTTTCCAGATTCATTCTAGACATCCCAAGGATTATTTCTTATGAAGAGTGCTAGAGCTTGTTCGAAGTGGAAAACCTTCAAACAATCAGTCCAATTTTCTGCATAAGCAAAACTGGAAAACTGGACTTCTAAGGAGTCCAGTAGCATTTTCGGCCCAACCACATGGAAATAAATTCTGAAATTTTACCACAATAATCTACATCCATGGTGGATCATTTCATATGAAGAAGTCAAAATTTAAATATGAATTCTTAGTGGAGATAAAAATTAAAGGAATAAATAAGTGTTAGTGAATTTGGCCTAACAAAATCCACTAAGTGTTAGTGAATTTTGCCTAACCAAATCCACTAAGTGTTAGTGAATTTTGCCTAACCCACTATGATTTGTTTAAAGGCCAAATAGTGTTGCTTGGAAGCCTATATATAGAGGCTACAACAAGTATCATCTCACCAATTCACTCATCAAAACATCTATAAGATGATCTAAGTTCTCTCTAGAGCAACCTCTCTAAGAGCAATTCCTCTCCTTCTCTTTCTCTTATCGGTGATCACACTCTAAGTTCTAGTCTCCTTAGGAGCCAACTTTCAGTACCACCAAATCCTCTGTCAAAGTGCTTTGGTCCTAGTCTCCTTGGGAGCCGACTGTAGTACCACGACCACAACGGTTACGGAACCAGCCAAGCAAGGGTAACGCCCTCGCAAACCAGCCAAGCTAGAGTCACGCTTTAGCAAGTTCTCCTCACTTCCCAGTGGTTTTCGCTCTGCTCGATCTACAACATCGAGTATCGATTGTGATTTTGAAAAGGCTCAGCAAAAGTCCTCGCCACGAGGCACAAAGAACCCCACGACGAGGTTGGTGCTCTCCTCGTCCACAATCGCTCAGAAGAAGTCAGGTCAAGGGACACCCCCGACGACCGCACCCGAACGGTGCTGGCACGCCCACGCAAGAAAAGAGACTGTTGACCAGCTCAAGAAAAACTGGAGCCAAACATTTTGGCACGCCCAGTGGGACCTACTGCGAGCTGTAAACCACACCACTATTAAGAAGATGAGGTTGGTAAGGGGTTGTGAATCATAACGGAATAGGTGAAGTCTCTTTTGTTAATATTGACCTAAACTCCTTATTGGTGCCTAGTTCAGGTCCATTAAGGTTAAGGGCGGTTTTTATTAACACTTGTTGAACTGTCTTCACACTTATGATCTTTCTCATCTTAGTAAGTATAGCCTATGTGAAATGGTGTCTAGAAAGGGGACAACGTTCATAACAGGCTATTGAATCCAGAAGTGCGTGCAAATGGGCCTAAACCACTATGTGGGAGTAGTTCATGCCAAAATGGATTCTGCCTCTTTTGTTCGCCCTCCCCCACCTGGCCATTTCAGTAAGGTTGCCCAAAGGATTTGAAAGAAAGTTTGTGTCTAGGCGACTATACTTGGGCCGCAGGTCTAAACCTTGATTCACAGTGTCTTATTGAATTCAGCTACTTATTGAATTCAGACTTCCAGAAGCCATTGGGAAGTCAAGCATAAACCCTTATCAAAAGGTTTACGTTAACTGCCCGAAACATAAGACCTCCAGTTACAGACCGCACTCGCGTGCAGACTGTCGTGGTCTTTCCGAAGAACAGGTAATCCAAAGATTTTCTTCCCACCCTCCATCGACAGAGATGTCAACTGAACGAGGAGGAAATAGACATCCTACTACTGAAGGCGAGCAAGTTCCTGCCGCCCAGCCTAATCAGGCTGGCGATACATCTAGCATCACCCAGGAAGCCGCGAGCGCAGTTACAACTATTGACTTTGTGCCTATTCTCGTTCCAGAAAATGCGACCATAGAAGAGCGGCTTAATATCCTTCAACAGAATTCTGCCGCATACCATGAGAAGATGGAAAAAGCCTTTGCGGAGGACCGTCGACGGCTTGATGAGTTCACGATCTCGATCAAGAGGCTTGAGCTAGGGGCACAACAAACACAAGGGCAATTGGATGGCATGAACCAAAAAATGCAGAAGAACCATGAAGAGCTGTTGGTCGCAAGCAAACACATTGCTTTGGAAGTCGCGACGATTCGCAAAGAGGGATCCAACGTCGTAACCCAGGTGGCCATGCAGAAGGCTGACCTCGATCAGGCCAGAGAGGTTCTACATAAAACACTGGGAGATCCTAGTGCCATTCTAGGCTCTCTAGGTCAGTCCCCCATATCTGCTAAGTACATACCACCAAATGCTCGCGGCGGCAGTACATCCACATGCGCTACTGCCGCATCAGTCAGAGGTAAAGAGACTACTCTGGCAACGAGTGGGAAGAACAACGCCGCGTCATCAGTCACGCAAGGGACCAGGACTTTGAAAATCAATGATGGGGCCTTTGTTGATCATAGCCCGTTTCCCCAATATGATAGTGACGGAGTTGAATACGTGCACCACGATCCACCTCCAGCAAGCCATTATGGTATCGACCGGGTTGAAAGTCCAGCGAAGGTCACCGTAACCACAAAGGGTCAGCCAGCAGTGGGTTTTGCGTCACAGACGTCAACCCGACATAAAATGACCCACGGAGGCGGCATGTCTTTGGTTAATCAAGCTTCACAGGCACCACCGTTGATCTGGTCAGTTGAAGATACAGTGGTTCACCCACCTCCTCCTGATCCAAGATATGTAAGGAGAGAAGAGGTAGAAGCAATGATCAGGGCCGCGAACCAGAGGCCTAACTTGGAGGAGGCCTACCAGGGGCCCTTCCCACCGCATATTACACAGACACCTTATCCTAGGGGATATAAGAACATTACGTTCTCTACTTTCTCGGGAGAGGAAGTCGAAAATGCCGCAGCCCATTTGGTTAGGTTTCGAGTACAGTGTGGCCAGTACCAGAACGATGATAATCTGAAGTGTAATATCTTCGCTACTTCTCTATCGGGGTCTGCCTTCACCTGGTTCACTAAGCTACAACCGGGATCAGTTACGAGTTGGCCCGCGATGGAGAAGCTGTTCAAGGAAACCTTCGGGACTATCGAGCCGGAGGTAGATCTGGCTTCACTCACTCAGATGGCTCAGCAGCCAACTGAATCTGCTGTCATGTACCTTCAGCGCTTTCAGATCCAGAAAGGAAAGTTGAACGTGATTCTGCCGGAGAAAGAACTGGTGAAGTTGGCAATCAAAGGCTTAGAGCCCCGCCAACGCAAAAAACAGCATGGAAGCATGTTCAATTCCATGGGGGAACTGATCACAGAAGTAGGAAGTTTCGAGCACTTGCTCAGGGAAATGGACGCTATGAAAAACGCCTCAAAAGGGACATACATCCCAGGGAAACGCCGAATAGTGGCTGCGCTCAGCCATCAATCTAGTCCCTTTGATCCTTACTACAAGAGTGAGGAATCTAGTACAGCAGAGGCTGACGAGTCTGAAGAAGACGAGATTGCTGCGCTGGAACTCACCGGAAAAAAGGCTTCAACACTAAAGCAACTGAAGCTGTGCAAAGAACCGGTGAAGCTCAAGTCGGTGGTTTTCACCAAACCAGAGTTCGCAAGTTATACTTACGACGCGAACAAAGCGCATGAAATCTTGGATGAAATGATCGCCGCGAAGATGGTGAAAACCGACTTCGGCCCATTTCCTAAACCAGAGCAGCTAAGGGGGAAGAAATACTGCAAACTCCATAATATGTGGAATCATAATACAGCCGATTGTGTTAAGCTAAAGGATCAGATCCAAATCTGGTTAAATAATGGTAGTTTGCAAGTAGAGGCACCAACAACAGCAGCAGCGTTGGTGGACCTAGATCCCTTCCCAGATACCGGCATCAACATGGTGGACGTGGCATGGGGTGAAAAAGATCAGCAGAATCAAAGTCCAGACTATGCGGTTAAGGATTTGATAAAGGCTGGAGACAAAGCCGTGAAGCGGGAATCCAAGACTCGTTTACCCATTGTCCTATGCTCGCGGTGCAAGGAAGAATGTGACACTCAAGCCCTGCATGAGGAAACATCCCAAACTGTCCAGTTTGGATCTCTGCCGCCAATACGGTTAGTATCATCCTCTAGAAACTTCCAACCATGCAGCCCAAGAGTACACAGTGGTTTAGAAACTCCTACTCCAAGGGACTCAAACTTATTCAAAAAGTTGAAGACTGCGAGGGAAGAAGGGCAAGCAGATAAGCGGCAAGGGGTTTTTACCAGACCTTACATTCCGCCAGTGTCAACATCCTCCATCAAAGAAGGGAGATGGTATACCCAAAAGAATGGCAAGGCGGTGGAGATGAGCTCTTCAAAGAAGAGAAAACTCCAACGAAGGTTTGGAGAAGCAAAGCGAACTTTGGAAGCACTAGATCAAGGACTAATCAAACCATCGCAATTACTGAAACCTCCAGAAGAGTATCAAAGACAATTGGAGGTACTGGCCTCCGAGAGATTCGTTTCCCCGCAAGTTCAGAAACTGCAGCCCAAAGTATTACGCCAAGGGCAAAAGCCATGTGCCCCCAAGATCAGCGCTCAGGAGAAATCCCTAGTTCCAGCGAGGCAAGAACCGCCGCCAGCTCGTAAAGACAATGTTTGGCGGAGAATATCTCGCGAAGGAAGCAATAGCGAGCCTTCCATCTTCGACAAGCTGGGGGGCAAAGACAATCGGTCCGCGATTGTGCAGAAAGTTCAAAACTTGGTGGTCACTCTCCCAGAGGAAGTGCCAGGGACGAAACAAATTTCAGAGTCACTGAACCAGATTCCTATAGTACAGGAGCACGAACAAGCCAAAGCGGTGGTCCCCGCAGAGAAATCCTTGGTTGCTTTCATGGTTAAACAGTTTAACGCCGATATCCCAGCAGATGAACCCAAGCTCAATCTTGATGATGACATGGACGAAACAGAAATGGTGGATATCTCTTGCAATATGGTTTATGTGCTCCCTGCTAAGTATGCCTTACCAGTCGCTGCGCAGGAATGCATAGAAGCTTACGCAATTGGAGAACAGCAGTTGCAGATCACTTCAGCCGCAACAACGCCGGTGAAAGAAGCAGTGTCCCTTGAGACTGAAGATGCTAACAGCAAGAGTTTCTTCATGAGCTTCACAAGACCCACACCCGCCATGGTGCAACACATGCGACCTTTGTATATCACAGCAGAAATTAATGGGACTAAGGTCAGCAAGATAATGGTTGATACCGGCGCGGCTGTGAATGTCATTACTACAAGGACCATGCAGCTTTTGGGAATCAAGAAGGAGAAGATCCAGTCTACCTCTCTCACATTGAAGAACTTCGCGGGCACAGTAACTAAGACATTAGGTTTACTGTTCCTAAAAATCAAGGTGGGTCCCTCAGAAAGCGTTTATGCGTTCTTTGTTACGGATTGTTACGCGGCCTACAGTGCCATCCTGGGAAGAGATTGGATTCACCGAAGCTATTGTGTTCCATCAACACTCCACCAAGAGCTGATTATGTGGAATAGGGTGACAAATAAGGCTGAGATAATTAAAGCAGATCCCCGCCCTTTTTCTGTTTCCGCAAATTACGTAGATGCCAAGTACTACTTGGAGCCAATTACTCCATTGCAAGTCGGTAGCATCGACAATAAGGCCGCCCCACAGGGGTGATGGCTTCTGAGTTGGCACAGTGGGGACTCACGCTTGCAAAAGAAGACCTAGCGAGGCCCGGCCATGCTGTGCCCCGCACAATGGGTAATTAATGGATTACGACCTTCCAGAGGAAGGGATAGAGGCCTTCCATTCCTTGTACGAGAGGCTATCCTCATACTTGGTGGAAAAAGAGGCCTATGATCGAGTTGCGACCTTAGAAATTGTTTATGAAGAGTTCATGGACCAAGAAGAGGAGGAAGAAGAGATTCAGCTTGCTCCAGCGGCATTGGATGACACACCTCCGAAGGTTAGGGACCCTACTGAAAAGGTCAATCTGGGAACAATTGATGAGCCTATAGAAGTGGCTATCAGCACTTACTTAGAGCCTAGCGAGAAACAGAGGCTCATCGACTTATTGCTAGAATTCAAGGACTGCTTCGCGTAAAAATACGAGGACATGCCAGGCCTATCACCAGACTTGGTATGCCACCAACTACCAACGCTCCCTGATAAGAGGCCTTTGAAGCAAGAGCCGCGAAGAATGAACTCAGAGACCCAAGTACTGGTCAAAGAGGAAGTTGAAAAGATGCACAAGTCAGGCATTATCAGGGTAGCCAAGTACAATCAGTGGTTGTCCAATATAGTGCCTGTTCGCAAGAAGAATGGCAAGATGAGGGTCTGCGTGGATTACAGAGACCTTAATTTAGCTACACCTAAAGACGTCTACCCCATGCCGGTGGCGGACATGTTGGTAGATGCAGTTGCAGGGCACGAACTGTTGTCTTTCATGGATGGCACAGCGGGATATCACCAGATACCGGTTGTAGAGGAAGATAGACACAAGACCGCATTCCGCTGCCCTGGGTTCACGGGAGTTTTTGAATATGTGGTCATGCCTTTTGGACTGAAGAATGCCGGAGCAACATATCAGAGAGCCATGAACCTGATCTTCCACGACATACTTGGGAAGATCTTAGAGGTTTACATTGATGACGTCGTCGTGAAGTCTAAGAAGAGTGGAGATCACTTCACGGATCTCAGAAAAGTTTTCGAGCGCATGCGACTACACAAGCTCAAAATGAATCCCGCCAAGTGCGTTTTTGGAGTTCAGGCAGGCGATTTCCTGGGATTCATTGTCCATCAAAGGGGCATTGAGGTCCCTGAGGATAAGGCAAACGCGGTCATCAACGCATCTTCCCCGCGAACGAAGAAAGAATTACAGCGACTACTGGGTAAGATCAACTTTTTGCGACGTTTCATTTCTAACTCTGCGGGTAAAATCCAGCCCTTTTCCCCACTGCTGAAGTTGCAAGGACAGAACGAGTTTGTGTGGGAACCTAAACATCAAGAGGCTTTTGACAAAATCAAGGCCTATCTGGCGAGCCCGCCAGTGCTTGTTCCTCCCAGAGCTGGATTTCCATTAAAGTTGTATGTTTCAGCAGTTGAGGCTTCCATTGGCAGCCTCCTCGCTCAGGATGATGAAGAGGGTGTCGAACATGCCATCTTTTACCTCAGTAGGACACTCACAGATTGCGAAACAAGGTACACTCTAATGGAAAAGCTGTGTCTTACATTATACTTCTCAGCATGCAAGTTGCGGCATTACATGTTGTCCTTTACTACTTGCATCATTGCTCAAACCGATCTAGTCAAGTATATGTTATCGCGACCTATCTTGAGAGGCCGTATTGGCAAGTGGGTGCTCGCCTTATCATAATTCTCATTACAGTATGTCCCACAGAAAGCAGTAAAGGGGCAAGCCATTGCGGACTTTCTGGCACATCACCCTATGCTAGATCTCCCTGCGGTTAGAGACTTAGAGGTCGCTGTCACAAATTTAGATCGCCCAGAGTACGCCACACTGTATCAAGCCACAGTCTCACTCCAGCCCTGGGTTTTATATTTTGACGGGTCAAGAACGGATGCGCTAGCAGGAGCAGGAATTGCACTGGAGAATCCGGCTGGAGATCACTTTTCGTACTCATTCCAATTGGAGTTTCAATGTACCAACAACCAAGCAGAATATGAGTCCTTAATCATAGGCCTAGAAGTACTGCTGGAAATGGGAATTAGAGATGTACAAATACTTGGCGATTCTCTCTTGGTTATCAATCAGTTGTGCAATGAGTTCAGATGCAATAGCTTTACATTGGTCCCTTATTGGAACAGGACATTAGAACTGTTGGACCAATTTGATAACGTACATCTTGAGCACATTCCTCGCGAGAGAAATTTTGCCGCGAACGAGTTGGCCCAGCTGGCAACAGGTGTAACATTGAGATATGGCGTGCGGGAGAGAATCCTTAAAGTCGAGCGTCGCACCCTTCCTTCTTGGATGGCGAGAAGAGATCCTCCAGACGATACGTCAGTCGCAACCCTGGAATCCATTGACGTGGATTGGCGCATCCCTTTGATCAATTATCTCAAGCATCCTGATCGGACCACAGATAGAAGGATTCGCTATCTTGCCCTCAACTACTTCCTCAGAGGTGATGAACTTCGCAGACGAGAAGAAGATGGCATGGATTTCAGATGTGTTTATGGCCACGAAGCCAAACAACTCATGCGCCAAGTTCATTCTGGCATTTGTGGAGCTCACCAAGCAGGTCCAAAGATGCGATGGTTGCTCAGACGACATGGATATTTTTGGCCCAGTATCTTGAAGGATTGTATCGCGTTCGCTAAAGGTTGTTTGGACTGCCAAGCTCATGGGCCGGTCCAGCATGTCCCTAATATTCCAATGCAGCCCATTATACAGCCTTGGCCTGCAAGAGGATGGGCTCTGGATTTAATTGGGATGATTCACCCACATTCATCACTTCAACATAAGTTCATCATCGTTGCGACTGATTTCTTTACAAAATGGGTTGAAGCAGAACCTTTGAAGGAAGCATCTGGTGGCACGTTGCGACAATTCCTATTCAGAAACATCATCTGCAGATTTGGGATCCCAGAAGTTTTTGTTTCGGACCGGGGGGCAGCTTTCATGGGTGGTGAAGTTGATAAACTGGCAAGAGAATGGGGAATACAGTTCATCCATTCCAGTCTGTATTATGCTCAGTCTAATGGTCAAGCGGAGGCCAGCAATAAGATCATTATCAATTTGCTGAAGAAAATGTTGGAAGCTAATCCACGACAGTGGCATGAGACACTTTATGAAACTCTTTGGGCCTACCGCACCTCTAAGAGGAATCCCACCGCGACAACACCTTATGCTTTGATGTTTGGCCATGATGCAGTCCTGCCATTGGAAGTCAACGTCCAGTCATTACGAGTTCAAGAACAACATCATCTCATTGGAGAAGACTACGTTCAGGCTATGTGGCAGGAACATGAAGACCTTAGCGAAAAGCGCTTGGAGGCTTTAGATAATTTGGTCATGGAAAAGCAACGAGTCCCTCGTGCCTATGACAAGCGGACGCGGGGAAGGAGTTACAGCGAAGGAGAGTTGGTTTGGAAAGCAGTTCTCCCCCTTGGCGAAAAATTAGATGGTCGCGGCAAATGGACTCCAAGATGGGAAGGCCCGTACATCATCTATAAAATCTTAGAGAAAGGAGCTTTTCATCTCAAGGACCTAGATGAAGATGTCCATCATAACCCTATCAATGGGAGATACTTGAAGAAATACTTTCCCAATGTTTGGGACTCGGAGGAGTCGTAGACAATTTATTCGCATGAGACATGGGGGACAATTCTAGTGTTCCTACACTCGCAAAGCCCATTTATGAAGACCTGTTTTTAAGGCCCATAATCATTTCTTCGCTATGTCTAGCAACACTAGGGGGCAACACTATACCATACTAAGCCTAAACCCGCCCACTGGGCAACTTTGTATATAAATATTCATGCTATTTTATTAAAAAATATATATATATATTATAGATACAACTCTTAGGGGACAATTCTAAGTGTTCCTACACTCACGAAGCTGCTAAGCCGAGTCAGCGGCTCCGAAAGGTTTTTCCAGCTTTGCCTTGCAGGAAAGGCTGAGCTCAAGGGAAGTGTAAGAGCCACCACCGTGACCGCCACCTCCATCGGAAGTAGTTTTCATTTTGCTAAAGATGTCCTCACCATGCACGGGAAACAGTGAAAGGGTTTCAATCTCCTGGTGATCTTTTCCTCTTTGTTCCATGAAAGTTTGTTCTACATTCATGTCAAAGAAAGTAGAACTAGTTCCCGCTCCAGCTGAGATTGAACAATCCCTAGCACTATTCTCCATGTTCATAGATCCATAACAGCCATAGTTCCCCATCTGCTTGTTAAAAGCAGTCATCACACCAGCGGAAGAAGCAGAAGCAGGTGCAGAAGTTCCAAAGTTAATATACTGATCCTCATGTTTCCAATTGGTAACATTATCAGCACCAACAAGCCCTGATCTTTGCATGGGCACATGAACATCCGAAGTGGACCTCTTCTTCTGCTTCTCTTGAGCCCTTTGGTTCACGAACCAATAATAGACGTTCTTGACCTCGATCTTGCCGTACCATTTCAGCTGGAGATAGATCCTCTGAATCTGCTCTATAGTTGGGGATATTTCGCCCTTGTTGTAGAAAAGCTCCTTGAGGATTCTTATCTGATCTGTAGTAGGAATCCACCTAGTACTGCTCCTCCTGCGAAGCATGTTAGCACTACTCCCGGCTGCTTTGTTACTTCCTCCATCCTTGGTTGGATGCCGGTTTTGTGGTTCCATTGGTGACGGATTGAGAGAATGCAAAAATTGAAGAGTGGTGATGATGAGTAATTAAGAAAGATTGCTGTTAGAAATATTCGAGTTGATGAAACGATTTTGGGATTGGAAATTTGGGTTTATAATGTGGAGGAAGATATAGGCATGCCAATATCCGCCCTTGGATGGACGGTCAAAAAGAAGAGTCAAACTAAGTGTCAGTAAAGCGTGATTAAAGTTGCCATAAATCTCGGAAAGAATGGATTAGTAGCATGTGAGGGAACCGAACGGTTTTCGAGGAGGTAACTGTTCTTTTCACGAGATTATTTTTTCACGGTGGAATTTTCAACAGCTAATTAATGCAACTTGAGTTGGGGCCAGCAAGTGGATCCAAAAGATAAATATTTTCTCAAAACCCTCATCGCGAGGCTCGTTTTAACGCAGAACATATTTTAAAAGTTCATATTGTTTTCAATATACAACTATGGGGGCCTATATTTGAGGCCTTGCGAGACACAATTCTTGGCTTCTCACGGATATTGGAATATCAGGATAAAAAATATTATTGTATTCATAAAGTGGCTTTGCGGCCAAAAGCAGTACATTCATTACAAAGCCAAAGGTGGCTAAAATACAAAAACAGGAATCCTCGAATATCTTTTGAATATTTCCTCAAGTGGAAGCAGCTATGGAATCCAATGTCGAGTTAAACAACGCCATTATACCAAGGAGAGGCAAACTTCAGGGAAGGAAAAAGAGAAGTAACGGAGCCTCCGCGCCCCATTTACATGGAAGCGGTAGAGGAATACAACATAGGCTTGGCCAACACCATTATCCATGAGAAAGGGAGACTCCAGTGAGAGAAAATGGAGCATCCAAGCCCCCTCAATTGGAAGCAGCTATGGAATCCAACGTCGGTTGAGCCGCGCCATTATCTCCGGGAAGGGCAGAGAGTGAATGAACCGAATATCAGCTTGAGTCTCTGCACCCCCTCTAGCCATGGTAACCACCATTAGTTGGACGTGAAGTATAGGAACAGCCATTCTGTAGCTTGAACCCATTCCTTCAAAGAGCCCATCCCTTCTCATCCCTCTAAGATTCTTTCAAGAAGAGAAAGGGGGAGAAGGAGGTGAGAACCAAAGCCTTTTCCATCTGGAGGGCACAACATGGGCCGGGTCCAGAAGGAAGGAAACAGAGGAGGAAAGATGAACCACAAAGTGGCCTTCCTCCCTTTCTCCGTTTCGCTCCGCGTGTGGGATCCTAACAAAAATGATCTCGCATGATCGTGGATCCCACACTCGGAGCCCCCTCGTGTTTCTAAACCAATCTGAAGCCTGGCATTGTTATTGCAAAATTCCAGAAGGGTGAAACAAGGGGTTGCCTAAGATTACGCCATAAAGCCTAAAAATTTAGAGGCTAAAGGCCATTTCATGAGGGGAAGATTTGTGAAGAAGGAGAAAAAGAAGCATGAACTGAAAGGACATTTCTTGAATATTTCAGAAAAGTTGTTGTGAGTATTCCATTCCCAAAATACAACTATTTTATAGGGACTTCAGGCAAATCCCCACCCTTGGATGAAGCTCAATTTCAAAACTAATGACAGTAAATCGAGATTAGTGATTCCAAATCTCGAGAAAAAAAGGGACTAGCAGCATGTGAGGAGACCGAACGGTTTTCGAGGAGGTAACTGTTCTTTTCACGAGATTATTTTCTTTACGATCGTTGTTTTTCAACGAGTGATTAATGCCTTAAATCTCGGAAAATAAGAGATTAATAGCATGTGGGAAACCGAACGGTTTTCGAGGGGGCCTACAGAGATTGACTCGCAAAGCTCAATTTCAAACAAAGTTCTTCCACGTGGCGTTTCGCCGCAATGGCACCAGCTTCGGCCTGAGTGGCCCGTTCTCTGATACGGGCCAGGTTACAGCCCATTTCTTCAGAAGCAGCCAAAGGTTCATCGAGTTGAGCTTCTTCTGCAACAATCGCATTCTCAACAAAGGCTAAATGGGCTTGGAGGTTCTCGATTTGAAGTTTGAAGTCGGACCTTTGGATTTGTAGTTACCGTAGGCGGATGGCTCGCTCATTTAAAATATCGCGGGAGAGGTCCATTTCTTGAGAGACACTATTCAAAGCCTCTTGAGCGTCGTGAGCCTGGGTGTTCATGGTCGATTGACGTGGGCGGGCCATATCAAGTTCATTCAGCAGAGAGTCGATAGCACTAAATTGCCATGAAGTCAAAGCTTTCTCCTGGCGGAGATACCTTCGAGCTTCTAAGACTCGCGGGAGGATGTCAGTCTCCAATACCCAAGGACCTAGATGTTCACGAAGCACCAACTTAGCCTCATCCACAGTAGAAGGAGGAGTTACCTCCAACACCCTCATCAATCTCTCGAATCTGGTAGGAGGAGGAGGCGGGGGAGGCGCCACAGGATCACGAACCACCACTGCAAATGGGTGGACAGCTTCCTCAATTTCTTCGTCTTCAACAGGTTGGTCTGTCCCTTCAGCCGCAGGAGAATCTGGAAACTCAACTCGCGGCTCACCATAGGCAAGTGGAGCAGATTCAAGCATAGAGCCCTCAGCTCCGACGGTTGTCTCATTTATTCGCAAGACTTGGGGGGCACCACCTCCGTCAGTATCATTTTCCATCTCTGGGGCGACTGTCCCGCCGATAGAACCCTCAACTTTTGCAGCCACCTCCTCGGTACAAATAGAATCCTGGTCATATTCAGAAATGTCAGAGAACGGGGTTGGATCAGAAAGGAAATGGAAAACATTGGCCAACAGTGGCTTACCTCTCGAGTTGTCGGGTCAATATCTGGTATGTGGTCTCCAAGAGGAAGAGGCCTCACCTCATTCACCTCTTGGACCTCTAGTGCCGTGAGAATCTCTGTCGTCATCAGTTCCTCGTAAGCGGCAGAAGCCTCAGAGTGGCCTTCCACGCTTTCATGCTCCGAGGACTCATCATCGGAGATCCTTATTAAAATGGTAGGACCTTGCAGATGCTCTTTAGATGTGGAAGACGGAAGAGGCGCCACGGGGTTAGTTGATGCTTGAACTAGCGAGAGAGTTGGCTCTTCTACAGCGGCTGAGGATCTAGCCTCGCTCAGGCGAGAGGGATCAGTGGTCCTCTGACGAACCTGTCAAAAGATACATAATGAAGATCCTGCACAGATTCTAAAATTTAAATAGAATAAGACGGGGCCGGAGTTTACCAATCGCATTCCCAGAGTTTCGTCATCTTCAAAACTCTCTTCGACGGATTGAGCTCGATCGCGTTTGCAAGCAAAGAGAGCAGTGGCCTGCACGACAAAAGAATCACAACTCAAAAAGGGGGAAAGCACCAAAAATGCAAGTTTGGGATCGTTCTTTACCAAATTACCTTAGCAGAATCTTCATCATGAGAAGATTCTCCCTCAGGAGTCCCCTCTGCTATTGCCTTTTGTTTCCCGGCCTGAACAGAGGCTGTCTTGCTCCGGGTAGTTTGCTGCAAAACACACTCAGGAATAAGAGCGGGAAAATCAAGACAAGGAAAAGGAATGGTGAAGAAAGACAAAAACTTACTGTTGCCTTAGGCTCATGGATTTGTATCCCTGCACACGATGAGCGAGAAGGTAGAATAAGTCGCCGAGGTTGTGCTGTAGGGTTGGAGAAGCGCTCAAAAATCTTGCGGTCCTCCGGACCAGGACTACTCATTCCACGAAAGATCTGGACGAAGAGTTCGTCATATGGCAGGTCCCAACAGTTCACAGACACTTCTTTCCACCAATCAACATAATCATTGTCGACATCGTTGAGGGGATACAGCGCTCTGACCCAAGGGGGAATCACTATCAAAGTAAACTGACTCTGAAAGGAGGTAGACCCAGATGGGGCTAATCTCCGCCAAGAGGTGTAGTAATTGGCAGAATCAACCAGAGGCCAGGGTACCAACTGGGCCAACCCAAATTGGCGAGCAAAGTGGTTAGGGGCATAGAGCTCATAACTTACGCGGTCGGTGGTAAGACGAATATCCGAGCAGGAGATGGCTCGACGAAAGGCCAAGAGGGCTCTTTCGCTATGATCGCGTCCACTGGGCAGAAAGCCATCATCAAGGGGAGGAGGGAATCGCCTAGAAAGGACTATTTTTGGGTCCGGCATCTCTCCCAACAAGTACAAGTAAATAAAACACTCGGAGTAGGGTAGAGCTCGATGCCTTATGTTGCCACAAAGCCAGTTCCCCAAAAGGGAATCGACTGGAGGTTCCTTTGGAATATCACCGCGACGGAAGCAAGGGAAATAAATCTGCAACCAAAAGGCAAGGATCCAGAATGGACCACTAATGTCGGTATCAAAGGGGCGCATTACAGCTCTATAAAGGGAGCGATATAACGAACCCAATACAGGTTGCCCAAGGCCAATGTAAATACCATTGTAGAGAGCTGTGGCCAGAGAATTCCAGCGTCCAGTAGGTTTGTTGGAAGAAGTGCAAAAGATAAATTTGCAAAGCCAGAATTCCAGGAATGCGATACCTCATGTATGGTCACACTGGGTGCGGTAATAATCACGCCAGACAGGGTAGGATTTACTGTGATGCCCCCGACCAGCCATATCCATTCTCAAAGGAAATTGAATACCATCAAACTGACCATGCACATAGGGGTCAAAATCAATGGGCAACCCCATGATGGTAAGAACATCCAGCAGAGTTATGCTCATCTGCCCAAACCGGAAATCGAATGTATTGATGGAAGTGTTCCAGAAGCAAAGAGCAGCGGCAAGCGGTGCAGGGCTAGTATTATGGGGAAGACAGAAGCATAGATCGATGGTTTGGGTGATACCCACCGCATCCCATCGAGCCAAATCTCTCACTCGGACCTCCTGATACCAAACCTTTTCCTCGAGAGTGATGGTAGGCCAGAAGCCCACTTTCCTCCTTGGTCCCCAACTGCTAAAATCACCAGGCACCTGTCGAAGAGCCACTATGGGACGGCGGATGGGAAGCCCATAACAGGCCATAGCATCATCTGGCAAACGATCGTGAGGTGTGGGACCCAAACCCGCTTGACTATCACCTCCACCAAAGCTCATCAGTCGACTTCTCTCCTCTCTGGTCTGACTTCTACATCGAACACTCATGTTAGTCCGCCATGTGAATGTGGCTTTCTCAGTGATTTCATCTGCCTGATCGATAACGAATGGTTTCTTGGATGTCATTTCTGGGTCACAAGGAACACTTCTCCATTACACCTTGATTTATAGCTCAAGTGTTTTTGGAGATTAATTTATTAGCTGGGCCAGTGAGTGGCCCTAGTTGATAATTAATGAATCACTATTCTATCTTGAGAATCGCATCTAGGGCGACAGTGAAGATATTCCACCTTTTCCCACCGCAGGGCCAGCATAGTGGCCTGATATTTTTTTTTAATAAAACATGATTAAAACCAATGCGGTTTTAGATGCTAAAGTTGTAGCAAGTATGGTGGTTTCACTTCGTCACATGTCATGATGACGATAGCCATGATTCAATCATCCTCTTCAGCATAAGATTCACGAAGGATTAAATGATAGCAAACAGTTTGCTATTCAACATCTTATTTTGCCAAGTACTATAGGCCTTGATCAAACTTGATCTAGCCAGCAAAAAGGCTCCAAACACCTACATTTGAGAAAATCAACAGAGAACCAGCGATCAAGGCAGATACTTGCTGTTATACACATGGCGAAGCTATCACCAAAGAAGAGAAGGATCCTCATTCGCAATCAAAAGCAGTCTCCTTCGCATGGGGGGCACGCTAAAGTTCTGATATCCTACAACCTGCCTAAGTTTCTCCAATTCACTGCATACCAGACATCAGATACTGGGACAATAAAGTTGGCAAAGAAAGCATCAGTTTATGACAAAGGCAATTCAGATTGTGGCATCCAAGCTTTATGGCCTATTTAGAGGCCTATATGGAATCAATCAAGTAATTTCAGTCAAGCCAATACAAGTGGCTTCAGAGCAACGATATTATACGAGTGGTACTGATTCAATACCTCTTCAATCAAGACGAAGACCTTTGACTTCGAGGTCTGGGGGGCAATGTTTGGACCCAAAATGAGCATTTTGGCCTGACAAGGCACGTCTTGGAGAAATCGAGCCAATATCAGTGGCTCAAGCTATATATTGTCGACAAGTTCGAAATATATATTTAGAGGCTAAATAAAGCCTACTATGGAAGCGTGGAAATGAAAAGTCAACTTTAGCACATTTTCCTACTTCGGGTAGGAGAAACCGAGCTAAACAAGGAAGGAGGGGCGGCAGACTAACCATCCGAACTTCAAATGAGTTGAAACTTTCCAGATTCATTCTAGACATCCCAAGGATTATTTCTTATGAAGAGTGCTAGAGCTTGTTCGAAGTGGAAAACCTTCAAACAATCAGTCCAATTTTCTGCATAAGCAAAACTGGAAAACTGGACTTCTAAGGAGTCCAGTAGCATTTTCGGCCCAACCACATGGAAATAAATTCTGAAATTTTACCACAATAATCTACATCCATGGTGGACCATTTCATATGAAGAAGTCAAAATTTAAATATGAATTCTGAGTGGAGATAAAAATTAAAGGAATAAATAAGTGTTAGTGAATTTGGCCTAACAAAATCCACTAAGTGTTAGTGAATTTGGCCTAACCAAATCCACTAAGTGTTAGTGAATTTTGCCTAACCCACTATGATTTGTTTAAAGGCCAAATAGTGTTGCTTGGAAGCCTATATATAGAGGCTACAACAAGTATCATCTCACCAATTCACTCATCAAAACATCTATAAGATGATCTAAGTTCTCTCTAGAGCAACCTCTCTAAGAGCAATTCCTCTCCTTCTCTTTCTCTTATCGGTGATCACACTCTAAGTTCTAGTCTCCTTAGGAGCCAACTTTCAGTACCACCAAATCCTCTGTCAAAGTGCTTTGGTCCTAGTCTCCTTGGGAGCCGACTGTAGTACCACGACCACAACGGTTACGGAACCAGCCAAGCAAGGGTAACGCCCTCGCAAACCAGCCAAGCTAGAGTCACGCTTTAGCAAGTTCTCCTCACTTCCCAGTGGTTTTCGCTCTGCTCGATCTACAACATCGAGTATCGATTGTGATTTTAAAAAGGCTCAGCAAAAGTCCTCGCCACGAGGCACAAAGAACCCCACGACGAGGTTGGTGCTCTCCTCGTCCACAATCGCTCAAAAGAAGTCAGGTCAAGGGACACCCTCGACGACTGCACCCGAACGGTGCTGGCACGCCCACGCAAGAAAAGAGACTGTTGACCAGCTCAAGAAAAACTGGAGCCAAACACCAGCATTTGCGGCGTTTCTGGTGTGTGATGGGTCCGAATCCATCATCTCTCTGTAGAGATAGAACAAGCTCATATCAATCGTATATCTCAAGTACCGAAAGATATCTTCCACACAAATCCAATGGCAACGTGTTGGCGCAAAGCTATACCTTAGCTAACAAGTTCACAACATATGAGATGTCTGATTTTGTGCATTGAGCTAAGTACAATAATGCGCCAATTGTACTCATGTAGGCACTTTCGCCTCTAGCACATCTTCACCATCATCCTTCGGACGAAGAGGATCCTTTTCAGGATCAAGACTATGAACGATCATAGGGGTGCTTGAAGGCTTGACCTTGTCAAAAACGCCTAAGCATCTCTCAACACGATGCTCAAGTTCCAAACCGAGACATAAGCGTGTTCTCCCAAAATCCTTCATCTCAAAATCGGATTTCAAGTGTTTAGTGGTTTCCCTTAACTCTTTAAAGCTTCCAATGAAGATCATGTCCAACATAAACCGCAATAAAATCCGAAACTTGTTATGGAAACACATGGGCATATCCCTTCCCAATTAAGTAATCACTTTAGTGAGCGTTTCAACCTTATTGTAAACGCACTCCGTGGTCTAGAGCCACTTAACTTGGGTAAATGAAGTTCACCATGACCCTTCATGTATATTCCTATCCAGATCCCCATGTAGATACGTAGTAACCACATTTATAAGCTGCATATTCAGTTATTCAGAAACTACCAAACTGACAAGGTAGTGGAGTGTAATGACATCCATTACGAGAGAATATGTCTCATCATAGTCGATTCCAAGGCGTTTTGCGAGAAGCCTTGCACCATAAGGCGAGATTACCATCTCTTTTTCTCATCATGCTTTCTAACGAAGACCCATTAGTTAATAGGGTTTATGTTAGGAGGTGTTGGCATCACTGGCTCAAAAACCTTCCTCTTCGTTAGAGAATCCAACTTAACATGGATCGCATCTTTCCATTTAGGCCAAATTTCTCTACGTTGGCATTCATTCATCAACGGAGTGTGGTTTGATATCATCAGACTCAACAAACTTATGCACAATGAAATGCGCAACTACATCATCAATTATGATAGAGTTTCTATTCCACGTCTCATGTACACTAGTGTAATTTTCATAGAGCTCTATATCCTCAGGAATAAGTTCTGATGTTGAGGCATCCCCTATCGATAACCATAATCCAGAAGATACTCATGAGACAGATTTTGAGTGTCGATGATCCAAGGATTGAGTTGTGCCAAGGTATTCTTCAAACCCACGGGCCTCCCATGTATCCTAATTGGGTCATAGCCTGTAACGCCAGAGTGCCACTTTCTTTGGTGTTGGCGCCATGCCTACCTCTGTGTAGGGTGGCGCTACATCCTCTAGTAAGGACGTGCTTTCTTGTAGGCATATTTGCAGCAGTTGTGTGATCTCATCACTTTAACAGGGATCGAGATAAGACATAGTGGGGACAAGTCACGACAATTCCTGTCGTTCCTAGTGAACATTCGTGTTCTTATCTCCCCCTAACGACGGGAAGACTGTCTCATCAAAGTGACAACCCATAAATCTAGTGGTAAGGAAATCGCCTTGTAAGGGCATTAAGTGGCGGACGATTGTTAGAGTCTCAAATCCAACATAGTTGCCCATTCGTTTGTAAGGACCCATCATAGTACGTTGTGGCGGCGCAATTGGCATATAAATGGCTCACTCAAATATGCGTAAGTACGATACTTGTACCCAGTCACTAGCTGTAACGCAGAGGTAGATTGAGTGACTGTGGGTCGTAGACAAATTAGCATAGCTGCATGTGATATTGCATCACCCCAAGCAGATATAAGAAGATTAGTGCTCATTCGGACTGCCATTATAGTCGTTTCTGCGAGACCAATTGGGTGTGTACGTGAGAATATGATGTCTAACATTAGTCCTAGTGATATGTAATAACCATTGAAAGTCTTCGATGTAAACTCTCTAGCATTGTCAAATCTAATTGACTGAATATGATGATCCGAGGAGCGAGCCTGTTGTCATATGATATGTGCTAGGAGTGTAGCATAAGCATCATTACAAGTGGACAATGGTACAACACGTGACCAACGTGTTTGCTTATCAACCAACATCATGAGATATTTAAACGTCCGCAAGTTGGTTAAACTAGTCCATAGAATCTCCACTGATTCAATGTAAGAACAAAATGAGTATGTTCATTTCCTTTGCATTGGATGGTCTCAGTCCTAATTTTCCTAAAGAACAGGCTTTGTAAATTGAGCGATAGGCCTTATAAGCAACCAATGAGGATTGTGGTTCGGCCTGAGCATCTGAAACGGCTATTTGAAGCAAAGATGGTGATTGTAGCATCACCTGGAGTGCCATCACTATGATGGACGCCATCCATGGCATCATGGATAGGGACTGTGCTAGCCCTAGGCTGGTGGTGTACGGTGGCGAAGCCAGAGGAGGCGGCGGTGGTCACACTTAGTCCAAGAATCAACTTTTGATTCATGCTTCGTTTCGCTCGAGAGAAAGGATGTCAATGTGAAGTCATTTGTAGACGGATCATCATATCATGACTAGGATGATCTATCATGTCGTGACAAAGCCAATATGTGTCTAAATCTAAGAAATCTTTTCTCATAACTTTTATTAGATTAATAGCTCGAATAGTGACATAGAGTCCACTAGAGAGACATATAAACTTCTCTAAGACACGCTTTTGTTAGCAATCATTAGAGGCATTGCAAATGAACTCGTTTTTGTTCTCTACATGTGTTTTCGCATGGAATCCATTGGCTACTCATAGGTGCGATTTTCCCTAGGAGCGTAGAGAATTTCTGTGACAGTAATTAAGGTGCCATTTGGCAAGGAGAACTTGGGCGATTCCATGTCCTTGAATTAATACCTGATGACCCAACCATCGTAGTCACAAAGTCATATGCTCAGAATCAAAATGGAGTCATAATGAAAGGAACTCAAAATTTTATTTATAAGCCAACGAAGTTACATCATTGTCTCTTTGACCAAAGAAAATCTAATCTAAAATGCTAGCTAATGCAAAACAATGGTAGTCGTTTAACTTCTTTCGGTAATTCCAAAATAAATGTGACCAGGTGAGTATAGAGATGTCGGTGGAGCAAGACTCTCTTAAGTACCACTAATCTCAAACTTTCCTAGACATCACACTTACTTTAGGTGAGCCTTCTTTGAAGAAAGACTAAACCATTGGCATTTACTACAAAAATATATGACAGTTGCCTATTACATCACTTGGAAAATAAGAAACTTAATCAAAATTGCCATTATCTGGATCTTTGCCTTTGAAGTCTTCAACCCTTAGAGCGAGATCGTCATCTTGATCTTCTTGCTCCATGTAATTTGCTTCTCTTGCTTCACGATACGTCTTGTACGCGTTAGCAATACTCTGGGGTGCATTACATGCTTTACCCCAATGTCCAGACACTTTACACCGAAGAAAAGCATCATCATGGTCAGGCTCGGGGATGGTTATGATCCTTGGTGGCGCCACCACCATAGCCGGAGGCTCTGCCTCTCTCTCTCTTCACACGTTGACCTTTACGGTTCCATGCACCCCTATCTTGGCGGTTTCCTTCCTCTTTGGGGTGAGAGTATGGACCAAAACATCAAGAATAATCCATTTCCTTAGGGTTTCGCTCCTGGAGCCCTCCCTTAGGGGCACGACTATAATTGTGATGTGTCCAGCATTGACATCAATCAGATAGTTCTTAGCTATAAATGCAGAGACGGGGAAGGTAGAGAGAGTCTTCTCGATCAACATCGTATCAGTGATATTCTACCCACAAAATTCCATCAAAGACTTGATACGAAGTCCTTCCGAATTGTAGTCAAGTACTTTCTTGAAATCACAGAAGCAGAGGCTATGTCATCTCACTTCTAAATCTGGAAGCAAAGAGTCACGAACATTGCCAAAACGCTGCTCGAGTTCTACCTATAGTTTTCTTGGGTCTTCCTCATTGAGGTACTCATTCTGGAACACGTCATTCATGTGCCTTGTCATGAGAATTATGGCTTTAGCTTCATTGGCCTCTCTCGTAGCTCTATTCACTTCAAAAGTGGTAGCTTGTTGAGGAGTAAGCACGTTCTGACTTGGCTCTTAGATCGTACTCAGGATCCCATCAACCTTAAGATGCTGGCGCATATCACGGACCCACTTGTGGTATCCTGCGCCTGTTGTCTCTAGTGGAGCGAAGCTCAACTTGTTCAGGTTACTCATCTTGAAAAACAACAAAATATTAGGGTTAGTTTCGGAGTGAAAATGCTATCACGAAAATAATAGAATTTCTGAGCGTAGTCGCTTCCAAGAAATTAGAAATTTCAGAGCGTAATCGCTTCTAAGAAATTCGATTCCAAGAGAAGTTAGATTAGATCGAAACAATGATGTGAGTGGTTGATCATAAAGCCTCTACAAACTCTAAGTTTGGAGATCTCAACAAGCTCCAAACTCAGAGTGAGCACGAACCCCCACAGTTCGGCTTAATTTGGTCTCCCCTATGAAGAAGAAGAAGGGGGGGTAGAAGAAGGAGGTTGCAATTCCCCTAGAAAAAGAAGAGAAGAGAAATAAAAACTTCAAAAACGGGAACTTTTAGTAAAAAATACCTCCAAATAGGTCGCTGGGAAATTTGGGAGAAAAGTCACCAGAAAAATGGTCGGAATGTGGCCGGGGCTGACGTGGCACAGGCTGCTGACATGGCAGTCTGACGCGTTGCTGGGCTTCAGTTTTTTTTTTCTTTTTTTTTCTTCTAGGCCGAGGGCTGCTCTGTTGCTTCTGGGCCTAGGGCTGGATTCTTTTTGGGCTGACAGGGAAAGAGAGAAACTGCAAGGATGAAGGTCAGGCAGCGGTTCAGGGCGGATGAGCTTATGGTAGGTAGTTTGGATATTTTTAGGCAGGTTCCGGTGGTGATCTCTCCGGTTCCTGGAATCTGGGGACGAGGTACTATTTTTGGTGAAGTATGGATGTCGGACGCGGAGGGGAAGACCTTAAACCGGGCAGAGGAACTTCTGTCACTTCTTGCGGCTGGTTCGGTGTTTATCCAGCTGGTTTTGGTGGTGACGCCGCCGGTTCTGTACTCCTGGAGTTAAGAGCTTCAAGGTGGGCGGCGGTGGTTTCTGGAATTTGAAGGCTACGAATTTAGGGCTTCAGGATTAGGGCTTCATGTTGATAACGTGTTTAAGGAAAACTAAAATTGAGAGAGAATTGAGTTGCGCTTTCATTGATAATAGGGGCCTCTTCATATAGAGCATTACTAGGTATAGAATCAGAGTTCTACAAGGAAACGTAATATTACAATTGATTGGATATCTCCAAATTCTCCGATATTATCTCTAATTCTAACCCTAGTACCATTAGATCAAGACCTAGAGTTTGGCCAAACACATATTCTGGGTTTACTTGAACAAGTCTCAATTATTCTCAACTAAAAAAGAATAACTAAATTTAGTTTATCTCCTTCAACTTTGGAGCAAACATCAGTTTGGTGCTTGCTTTTTTTTTAATCATGATCATCCCTGCACTTCCAATATTAATCAACTGCATCCAAATCTCAAAATTTTCTCCAATTGTCAAGCTGACTTGGCACCAACATGAGAACCCACTTTTGAGAGTTTGAATCCTTAAGAAGGGCAAAATTGACATTTCCCCTTCCTAATGAACTTTTCCTTCAACCTCTCTCTCCCTTCGACGAACATAGCCGCTCACTCTATCGTTTTCTTTCTTTCACTTCTCCACCACCAAATTTTCCTCAATTCCACCCTAAATCCATACCAAAAAATCATATCACAATCCAATTCCAAACCCATAAATCAAGATCACTCCAATTCTCATCCATTTCCTCACTGGAATTCCTCTTTGCTTAAAGAGGGACCAAATTGAGGATGCAATTCTCTTCCTCCTCTGTCTAGGGCACGACCTCGAGGAATTAAAGAGAAACTCGAAGAGTACCTCCAAGGCCACCAGAAGGAGCTCGATTGCCGTCCCATGGAGTTTATAATGGAGACGAGATCCTCGCTGTAGAGTAGTTGCAGCACGAAAATGTAGGCTCCGATGGCTCTGGGGGTTGGCAAGATTTCAGATTGATTTGATACAACGCGGCCGAGACGACGTCGATAGCTTTATAAAGAAATACGAGATGTGGGTATAATTAGAATAAGCCGATCTAGTATATTAGGCAGGAATGGTAAATCACTGACACGTTGAAAGCTAGAATCTTGAACCAAAATCCAAGCAGAGGACAACGTCGAGTCACAGAGATGGAGAAGGCTTTGCAATACAGAAGAATTGAAATGTTTATGGCGATTTGGTGGAGATATAACAGAAAGATGGTCGAGGCCGCAATAGAGCTTGCTCGCTGGAGAGATTGGTGCGACATTGGAAATGTAGTCTTCTTCCAAGTGGTGGGGTTGTAAGGAATTGAAGGAGGGTGAGAAGGGTGTGGAGTTTGGTTGAGAATTACAAGGTGGTGGGTGGTGAGAGTTGTGCAGGGTAGCGTTTGGGAATTGGGATTGGATTGAGAGCTGGGCTAGGATCTTCGGCAAAATCAGAGGAAGAAGAAGAATATTGGGTTTGGACATTTAATCCAAACTGGGGGTCAAAGGCTGAAAAGTGAGCCCTTATGTTGGGGCCAACTTAGCTTGTGACATCATGTTTGGACACAAATTTGAAATTTGGACATGAGTGATGGAAATTGGAAGTGCAAATACCGTCGTGATTAAAAGAAAAGAACAAGGACTGAAGTGATGGTTGAGCCAAAGTTGGAGGAGGCAAAATGAATTTAGTCAAAAAAAAGAAAGACCTTAACTAGAAGGGGTAGTCCCATCTCTCCTGCCGACTCCACCACCATCAGTGTATCCACCTTGACATCCACCTCCACCTTTGATGTTTTGAATTTCTTCTTAGGTTTCTTGGTGTCCAAGTTCAACTTTCGTGAAACCTTATTCCCTTTAGGTTTATTCTTGCTGCCTAGAGGTCGACTAACCCTAGCTTTCTTGGCCGATCCAGCTCCACTAGAACAGTCACAATAGCATCAATACATGTTGTCTGCTTATATTAAGGCACTACTGCCATGGAAGCAGTCCTCTTGACTCATGTAATCCGAGCCACCTCCAAGTTTCCCTCCTCCACATGTGGTGGAGCAGCCACCTCTACTGGCTAGGGTCTGAACCGGTCCAACTACTTGGTCAAAGTCTCTGTTGATACAGCTGGAATCGTGAAACTAAGAGACTTTGGTGCCGCCATGAATAAGTTCTTTGTAGAAACCCTAGCCACCAGCCAGCTCAACTACGTTGCCCTTTACCCACTGTTACTGGGCCTAGCGTCACCTGCAGCCACCACAAGATCACGTAGAACCCTATAACTCATATTAAGGTAGGGTTTCTAACTCCAATTTCCATCGCACCAAACGACGTCCTCCCCTTCTCTGAGATAGTTAGGGAAATAGCCAGCCTTGCAGAGACATCGTCCACCATTGTCGACAAATACTAAGAAGCACGGCAGAAACCCCAGAATAGGATTTGACTGCAGCATTGTGTTTCTCTCTTGACAAATTAATAATATGATTCTTAGTCTTAGTTTTACTTTTACGAACAAAATTATGAAGCCACTATTACATGTCTGTACCAATCACTAGTTAGGAAGTAATTTTTTAATTTTTTTTCAACTAAATAAAAATAAAAATCTTAGAAGAGATGGTTCAATGTTCTGGTCCTCCTCACTTAAATGATAGGTAGTGGATTTCAATCATATATATCTTAAATAATTAAGCCAATTCTTGAGGGAATGGTTACATTTTTTAAACTACCATATATGTCCTCACATAATATAGATATTAATCAATAAATTATTTCTATATAAGGATAAGATAGTCAATTGACTATATCATATTTCAAAAAATTGCAATTCCTCCTATAAAAAAAGGAGAAACTTCCCCATCATCAGGAGAGAAACTGTTGTAACTTTTTAAATTAAAAAAAAATAAAAAAATTCAAAGATATAAATTATTAAATATTTTGAGACCCTAAGAAAAATACAAAAAATAAATTTTCAAATGTAAATTTTATCTCTTTTTTATTTTTTATTAATTCATTACCATCATCTTTATTTTTATTTATATATATATATATATATATATAAAATAAGGCTTAGCTTAAATCCTCATCATCATATTCACCCCACTTCCTCTCTTGCAATCTCTCTCCTCTCTCTCTCTCTCTCTCTCGCTCTGACTTGCCAATCTCTCTGTGGCGGCTCTTGTTTAAGATTAGATCGGCTTCTCCTCTCTCGCTTTCCAAATCGATCTGATACCATACGATCCGTGAAGGTTTCACCTCAAGAATCGCCATGGTAGTCGGCGCACAACCAAAGCCGCAACCACAATCACAACCCCAACAGCTGCAGCAGCAGCAACCCCAACCAGAGGCTTCGGCTGAAGAGGAGGCCTTGAAGAGGAACACCGATTGTGTCTACTTCCTCGCCTCGCCCGTCTCCTGCAAAAAGGTTCGGCCTTGAATTATCTTCTAGGTTTAATTGCTTTGGATTTTGGGGTTTTACGGTTCCCTTTTTTGTTTCTTTCTGGTGGGATCTTAGGCTGGTTGATAGGCTCCAGATTTAAAACGTTTGGTGATTAATAAAATCAAATTCATCTCCTTGAAACTTGGATTTCAATGGACGGAATCGTAATTAGATTTTATGGACCTACTTGATATCATGGATCTTGTTGCATGTTCCTTTGAGTGAATCTGAAATCTCAATTTTATCTTGATAAAAAATAAAACCCTACAACATATTTATTTTCATATGACAAGGAATAATTAAGTTGTTTTCTGCTAGAAGCATGTGGGTTGGGGTTTGTTTATAACTGCCGCGGTAGGGTTTCTAGTTTCTATATATTTAGAATTAATGATGGGTTAAAGGTATTTGAATTTGGATGATCCTAAACTGTTTATCTTGTTTTGATTCATCTAAGGAAAGCCTTGTTCTAAGATAATTTATATCGGAATACAATGACGGTAGAACTCTTTCCCAACAATTGGTCCTTCTGCTAAGGCATAAACTTTATATGAAAAACCTCGTGCTAAGCAAATATAATTAGAACATAATGACAATAAAATCTTTTTTCCATAATTTGTTGGATTATAACCTTCATTTACTGACTGCAATGGTTAGTTTTTTAGAATGTATGAAAGGCATAAAACTTTATCTTATCAGTAAGTAATTTACTGACTCTAATAGGTGGATTATAACCTCATTGATATTTGTTTGACAGGGAAGTGAATGTGAATATCGCCACAGTGACCATGCTTTGTACAATCCTAGGGATTGTTGGTTCTGGTTGAATGGGAATTGCTTAAATTTAAAATGCTCGTTTCGGCATCCAGTAAGTCTTTTTTTCTTATCTCTCTTCAACTTTATCTGTTTCATCTTAAGACTTGTGTGTTACTGAATCAAACAATTCTAGTTGACATTGACCCTTTATTGTTTCTCTCCAGCCTCTTGATGGTTTGTTAGGGAGCCCAGCTGCAAGTTCAGCTGGACCTTCTTTGCCTCTCTCACATACTGCGACAACGCCTGCAAACAATGCTACTTTCAACTCAAGTAAACAAGCAGTCCCCTGTATCTTCTTTCAAAGGGGATTTTGTTCAAAAGCTGATAAATGCCCCTTCTCACATGGACCAAATCCTATTACTAGTAGTAAAGTTCCACAGGCCCCAGCAGCTACCCATGGTACAGAACCTTCAAGTCTTAAAAAGATTTTTGGTGGCATTCAGAAGTGCACTCAAGAGATGAAGATTCCTCAGGTAAGTGCCTCAAAGATTGTTGGAGTGCCTCCTCAATCCAAACCTGTTCCAAAGGTTGAAACTGCACCACCAAGAAATGGAGTTGGTGTTGAGAGGAATGTACTAGTAACTAGAGACTTTGACGATGAGGCTCTTAGATACAAGGCAAGAAGTGTTTTGCCTGCTATGAATGGAGACTCTACAGGTCAGGCCAATCATTTTCTTCAGGCTCATGTATCAGAAAATCACGGTTTCCAAAATGGCAAGGATGTTGATGAGCATTTGAGGGAGTCCTCTCCTGGATTTGATGTTCTTGTAGATGATGAGCTTGGAGATTCTGATTACTACCATGGTGAAGAACAATTTGGAATAAAAAGACGTCATGACGGAAGGAACTTGAATTCTGTGAATGAGTATGATTTGGACTGTCCTACTGATTACAATTCAATTGCTGATGGTGATCGAGAAAGGTTTCGTGACCCACGAGGTTATGACCCTTATGATCAGATGCAAGGGAGATATGCTTGGGACCAGCACAGGGCTTCATCTGAGAGACTTCTAGCGGGCTCTGCTCATTCAGAGAGGAGGGGTTATCGTAAATCTGATAGTCCTGATCACATTGATGGGTCAGATCTGCGACACCGTTTGTCCAAACATAGGAGGGGAAATGGTCTGAGATCCATCATCAGCAATGACTACGATGGCCATGTTGAGGAGCGAAAAAGCCGTCGTAGGGATTCACAGCAGTTGCCCTCACATGAGGGCTCCCTCAGCAGTCGTCTTCGTGGTAGAATAAAGCTTCCAGGTGGATCTTCTCCAGTCAATAGTAGTGACTTGCGCCAAGAGAGGGAAGCTGACAGAGGAAGGAGTCGTGACAGAAGTCGTGATGGATTGTCACCCAGAAGGCCTCAAATTATGTCCCACCAAGGAAGGCTTCGAGACAGAATACAAGGAAGGGTCCAAGAGGACTATAATAATGAGGTTAGAAATTTCGGGGTTCCTCGTATGAGGAGAGAGATAGTGGATGAAAGAAGCACAGAGTTTTCTCATCCAAAACGTCTCTCAGAGCTGAAAGGTGGGGTAGATGCAGAAATTAGGGAGCATTCTTACCTTGGAAAACCAAATAATGTGAAGATGGATAATAATCAGCAATCTGAAGGTGATCTCTCATTTGAAGGGCCAAAGCCTCTTAGCGAGATTTTGAAGAGGAAGAGAGAAGCTGAAGCAGCTGCAGCTTCTGGGAGCAGGAAAAGATCTTCTGTTAATAAACAACGCAACAATGAGAAAGAAGGCCCGGTGAGCAATCCAGGTGGCTCCAAGACAGGAGCTATTACAATGATGCATGACAGTCAGTCCCCGGTGGCCAATGAAGGGACAAAGTCTGCAACCACTGATGCAGTTGGAACTGAAAATGGAAAAATTGACGTGGCTCCTGGCCAGTCTTCCCAAGGACATAATGACGATGAGCTAGAGACTGAAGATGGTCTGATATATGATGAAACACTTGAGGACCACGAGCTTGAGGGTGAAGATCAGAGGGAAGGAGAATATGATTATGAGCAAGGAGAGGATGGTGAATATACTTATGAAGAAGGTGAAAATGCAGATGGTGAAGAGGAATACCTGGAGGAGGAAGACGGGGATGACTTTGCTAAGAAGATTGGTGTCATGTTCTCTTGATTGAGTTAATGGAAAATGGGTGGGAGAGCAGCAACAAAGAGAGGACTGACTGCTCTTTTCCAGAACCTTTCAAACTCGTTTGGTTCTGATCAACTAATGTGGCTGCTCTGGTTTCTTTACAGAATTAGGGATAGCAGGCCTTTTTTGTTAATTGAAGCCTTTTCATTGTATTTACTCTGATTTAATGGGAATTTTTCCTTGTGCTTGAGGCATTTTGCCGTGCTTGTTTGTGTGCATGGCCGCTGTTACAATAGATATTAATAAGATCTCTATTACTATTTCTCGCGTTCTCCTTTTATTCCATTTGTTAATACGTTTTCTTTTTATTTCCTTTTGAGTTTGTCAACTCCATTTTCTGTTTTGCTGTTTCTTTGGATAATTACTGGATTTTGGGTTTGCTAAATAAGGGGGATCTTTCAAGTCTGGATGAATTGTTTAAGAATCAGGTGTTATACAGCCAGTAAATTTAGTACTCCTCTGTAAGTGTACCAAAACGAGTGGAAGAATTATCAATTTGCAAATTATAACGGGAACAAGTTGGAAGTGTTCATGCAACTAGTTCTCTGTTTGCAGAGTTTTTGACTTCATTCATGAATGCATACCACTTCAAGATTTAAAGGGTGTTCTAAGGTCATGATGAACTCATTTGAAGATGTGTGATAGACTCAGCTTAACAGAAAGGAAAGAAAACAAGAAAATTAAAGGTACTTCATTTCATTCATGCCCGGAAAAGAGTTACAAAATTAAAGGATTAGAAAACCATGTCGAGATATTGACTGTTGCTGCCAGCTGTCACAGCAAGAACTAATGGATCCTTCATTTGGGCTACTCAATAACTATTGGGCTACATAAGGTGAAGGCCCGGAAGGGATTGGGATTGGTCTTATCAAGTCCCTCACCCTTGAGAGAGGGCCTGTCCTCATGCACAGAAGGCTGGGAAGCGAGCTTTGATGGTATGGGTGTCTTCCCAAGTTGCATATGCAGTAAGGAGGCCGTGCCATTGAATAAGCCATTAAGTGACATTCCTTCTCTTCTTCTTGACATCTGCCATGTCCAGAACTCGCTCAGGCCGCCAGAGTAGCTCACTGTTGTAGTCAAACTTAGGCAGCGTGGTTGTGAGAGGGGTGCCATCACCAATCCTCTTCTTGAGGAGGGACACATGAAAAACAGGGTGAAGACGGCAAGCAGCAGAGAGGAGCAAGCGATAAGTAACCTTACCAACTCGAGCTTGAATTTCGAACGGGCCATAGTAGGGAGGTGAGAGTTTGTGAGAAGGATGCTTGATTAGGGAGCGCTGCCTATAAGGGTGTAGCTTTAGAAAAACCCAATCTCCCACACTAAACTCCCTTTCAGTGCTGTTGCGATCCGTATGCTGCTTCATACTATTCTGAGCCTGAGACATGTGTAACTTGAGCAATTGAAGAATCTCATCACAATTCATGACAGCATAGTCTACAACATTTACCGATGTAGAGCCTGGTACATTTGCGGATACAAAAGTGGAGGTGTGCCATAAACTATCTGAAAGGGTGTCATTTTGATGGTTGAGTGGTAGGTGGAGTTGTACCACCACTCAGCCCAATGCAGCAATTGACCCCAAGAGTTAGGCTGATCGGTGACAAAGCATCTGAGATAGGGTCATGAAGCCAAGCCTGCCCTATTTGTGTCACACCATCGAACACAGGTGTCGAAATGGCCTGAACTGAGCATAACTCATAGCGCTTAGAAAGTAAATCAAATACCATATTCAAATGCCCAGGTCTATACTCAATGAAATAGTTATAACATATGAGTTTCACTAGCCATTTGTGTTGAGAGGGGGTTGAAATTCGCTGATCTAAGAGATGCTTCAGCATTTGGTGATCGGTGATGATGTTGAATTGATGGCCCAAGAGATAAGGACGCCATTTGTCGATGGCATGCATAACAGCGAGCATCTCCTTATCGTAAACAGATAACAATTGATTGCAAGGGGAGAGAGACTTACTCAAGAACGCAACTAGATGCTTGCGTTGAGATAGAATGGCGCTGATACCCAAGCCGCATGCGTCCGTCTCGACTATGAAAAGAATAGAAAAATCACGTAAAGCCAACACAGGTGCCATCATTAGTGCACATTTCAGCTCTTTAAAGGCAGTCTTGGTCGCTGGAGTCCATTTGAAATTGTCGACCTTGAGAATCTCAGTGAGTGGTTTGGCTGTGATGCCATATTGCTGAATGAAGAGATGGTAGTACTTGGTGAGACGTAAGAACCCGTGCAAGCCTTTGAGGGTTTTTGGCTTGGGCTAATCCCGAATTGCATGGATCTTAGTTGCATCAACAGTAACGCCTTGAGAGGAAATCACATGGCCTAAATAATTCACTTGGGTTGTAGCAAAGTAAAATGTGGACAGTTTAACCTACAACTGATTGGTCCCCAGCAATGACAAGACTTCCTCAAGGTAAGCAACATGAGACTGTAAGTCTTGGCTATATACTAGAATGTCGTCGAAAAATACCAAAACACACTTGTGTAAAAGGGGCTTGAAAAACTTGATTCATTATTAAGGGCATGGAATGTTGAGGGAGCATTGGTAAGGTCGAATGGCATCACAACAAACTCAAAGTGGCCTTCATGTGTGCGGAATGCTGTTTTGGGAATATCTTCTTTGGCCATTCTTACTTAATGGCATCCGGACCTTAGGTCGATTTTAGAGAAATAGATTGCACCATGTAACTTGTCCAATAACTCATCGATAACCGAAATGAGGAAAGGATCCTTGGCCGTTGCAGCATTTAGGGAACGATAGTCAACACAAAACTTCAAAGTGCCCTCTTTCTTCTTCACCAAAAGGACCGGTGAAGAGAATGGACTAGAGCCAGGATGGATCAGCCCATTAGACAACATCTCCGCCACTTGCTTCTCGAGCTCGGCTTTTTGAGAATGGGGGTAATGGTACGGTCATACATTGATTGGGTTTGTATTAGGGAGGAGGTTATGTGATGATTAATGGTTCTAGATGGTGGTAAGCCCACTGGTTGGGAGAAGATGTCTTGGAAGGAGTCTAGTAGTGTTAGAATGGTAAGTGGGTGGGGGCTGGTTTGAGTTGGGCTGGTTGGGGTAGGTGTTTGAGCCATGGGATCCCACTGTTTGGAAGGAAGGAGGGCAAAAATATCATGGGTTTGGGCTGATTGGTGGTTATTGGTTATTCCTTTCAGCTTATGAAAGTGCTTATTAATAAAGAAACCTATGATCTTTGCCAAAGCTGTGATTTGCCCACACCTCTCTCCTAAATTGAAGGGCAAGGATCTTCCTCATAATATCTTGTTCGCAACGGACAAGGGTTGAAAAATATTTTTTTCTATTTCTTGTTCTGGGTAGGACCTGTGATACTTTTTATATTATTTTATTTTTCTCATTATTACTGGCTTTTATATTCATTTGACATACTAATATGTAGTTTTGGTTGTGCAAATATATCCCTTAACTTGGCAATGAAATTATAGTAACCCCGAACTCAAAATGGATAGTATGGTAATGCGTACAACATTGAGGCCTTTGCCTTGGGGATCTTGCACTTGCTCGTCAAAAACGGCGTAAAATGTCCGACTTTTATAATCGCTTGGCCTCATACATGATCGGCGACCATCCACACGGGCAGTGAAGCCTTTTTATTGTTACTCACTTCGTTAATTGTATGTGTTTTCTCTGTTTGTTTTTTTTTTCTTTTCAAAAATTATTTAGATTTCATTATGAGTACCAGCCTCATACACTTGTAATGCATGCATGGTTTAAAATCTCCTACATTTGGATATCATATGCTATTTATCGACCTCAAAATATGCAATGCATAGGACAAATTATTTAGATATAAAGTGGATTTTCTATGGCTGAGACATAGTTGTCCCAAATGAACCAAAGAAATTGCGGTTTGACCCTCACTCTAAAGTTGGTCATATTTGAGCCAAAACTCATTGTTATAGGCTTATAGCACAAGTTTTTGGGGAAATTTTATAGTTAAACCGACTCACAAATATAATTGATTGAAAATAGAGAGCTCCTGAAAACTCGGAGCTTCGCATACTGAAATCTAGGGTTTCGTGCAGCAAAGCGGCGGTGATCAATTCAATCTTTGTCGACTAGAGGGTGTCTTTAGACATCGTTTCTTCTTTTGGTGTAGATGCAAGCGTGGGCTACGGTAGTGAATACTCTAGGGTTCGGGCGGAGGCGAGGATTAAGGCTGCGTCTGGGATCTTTGGTGTGAGGCGGCGTTGAGTCAGGTTTAGGTCTCTGCTGCGGATTGGGCCTCCTTCAACTGCAGATCTCTATTCTAGGCGGGGGATCTCGTGAACTCGATGAGGTAGGAGCACAGTGGAGCAGAAAGGCAGTAACTAAAGCTAGGCTAGGGCTCCGTTTCTTGCGTCCTCAGATGGCTAAAAGTCGCGGCCGACCGTCAGAATGGTAGAAGCCGGTGTTTCTTTGTTGTGGAAGTAGTGGCTCTGGCGAGTTTATCAGGTTCCAACACTAACTAGTTCGAGGTGTAGGGATGAGAGGTAGTGGGAGTGGGCCGGGCCTGTTAGCTTTAGCCTATTTTCCCTCCTCTCTCTGGTTTGGACTGCGCTTGGGTTGGCTTCCTTGATGGGCTCGTTGTGTGTTGGACTCAACATGATCCTACTTTAAGGCTGTTCATTGTAGTGATGGGTGAAGCCGTGAAGGGACACCATGAGGGTCATTAGGTCCCAAGTTAGTCAATGCAGATGCGGAGAGTTAGGGTCATTTAGGAATAAATTTAGTTTGTTAGTTTTTCTTTGCATTTCCTTTTGAATTTATTTATTTTTTTGCATTTTCCTTTTGAATTTTAGTTTGAATAGTTGAACAATGAATGTAATGTGAGAAGTCTTCGAACTCCTCTGAAATGACCTAGTGCGGTAGTATGTAGGCCTCATCAAAAAGCCCGCGGATCAAGTGGGCCGATGGAGGCCCGCCCGCCCGGAGGGCCAAAAGCCCGGCCCGTCAAAAAGCTCGCAAAAGCCTGCCTCGGTGGGCCGATAGAGGCCCGCTAAAAAGCCAGGAGAAACCCGGCCCGACCCATAGACCCGACCCGTAAAAGCCCGTAAACTATTTTTTATATATTATATATATTTGTGTGTGTTTGTGAATATATATAGATATATATATATATATATATATATATATATGTGTGTGTGTGTGTGTTTATATATATATATACATATATATATATAATAGATATGTTTATATATATATATATATATAGATATAGATATGTGTATGTGTGTGTTTATATTT
>WFKR01000006.1:51070263-51192763 GCA_025331145.1 Rosa persica | reverse complement strand
ATTTCAATTGATGGGATATTATCTCAATCATGGTCCTCCTTCGCTAGAGAAAGGAGCCTCCATGAGTGGTGGCTCGCAATTTTCTTCCAATCTCCGTGTCTTCTTCCCCTATCTTCAAATCTCCACATTTCAAGCCTCAAATAATCATTTTATTCTCAATGCAAGGTTTTCTACAAATAAAAGGAAAATGGATTAAAAAGGGTAAAATAGCATGGAAGACAAATCAATTTTCATAATTATGGGGCACAATTGCATAGGTAATTTGTGACTCAACAGTTTGCCATCTGTAAAGGGTTTTCTATTTATTTAAAGGGTGATTGGTGGGACTAAATTCAAATTTCATCCAAAACAAAATAACTTTGAACCCCTAGCTCCTTCCCAAAGGAAAGTCAGTTAGCTGGAATTCTACAGAAACTGCCCCGCAACATAGCCCTCTTTAGTATTTCTTTTTCCCAACTGATTGGCCCTCAAATACTCTGAAATTTTGACATGTTTCTTTTCTGTTAGTTAACAAAGGATCTAGACAGTTTCGTCTTATTTAGATGTATAGTGAATTTTCGGTGATTTTTCCACATTTGGTCTGCATGTGAAAAAGTTCTAGCACTCTAATATTCTCCTCTGATTTTCTGTTGAGATTTGAACTTCCACTTGAATTATTTAACCTCTGGTTTTTGTGTATATTGAATTATACATCCCAATGCTCGTTTCAACACTGATTTCATGACAATTGGACTTACAATGAATTTTTGGCGAATTTTCTAATTTGACTTTGTTGCTGCAATATTTTTCTAAAACCTGACAGTTCAGTCTATCTGTATCCATCTTTTCCCTTACTTCTCAAACTCCAATTTGCTTGAAAATTTAATATGTTTTTCTTTGACATGGTTACTTTTAGTCTAGAAAGTTTCAAGTTCATTGCTATAGAAATGAAGTTTTGGTAAATCTTCAAAGTTAAGTTGTTCATGCCTTAACTCTCTAGTCCACTTATGTCTCCCTTTCGTTATAACTTTATTGAATTAGATTTCAGTTCATCATCTACAGTCTTCAAGTTCATATAATGTATTTTGTTGCTTGATTAACATATAGTTTCCATTGTTGATTTACTGAAAACAAAGTCTTATTCTTTGAAATATCTTACTCACAGTCTTATGAATCCTACATCTCCTTTTGTTAAAGGTCTGTCTACATCAGTATTGATCAAGTATTACTTTGAAATTCCAAGCTTATGTGTACTTACGGATTTGATCCTCACAAAAAGAACTTGATCTATTAAAGTTCTGTGTCTTAAAAGAAAGCAGATTTAAGCTAAAGTGCCATGTTTGGGCAGCTTCCTATTATAGTTTGACAAGGGATTTCAAGTTTTTATTGAAAATCATTTGAGTGCTGAATTTGGTTTGGAGAAACAGAAAGGTTGCATGGGAAAACGAGATTGAATTCTTAATGGTTTTTATTCGGTTAGGCCCGGGAAAAAATTAAGGAGGGATAGAGTTCCCTAGGGTGAAAGACCCCAAAACCTGATCAGGATCCGCTTGTACATGGTGTGCTCGGTGGCCTTAATGCGAGCAATGGGCTCTAACCGGTATTTTAAGGATTTCATGAACTCAAGTTTCAGTGTTTTGGAAACCGTTTTTGTCCTGGAAAGTTACAGCCGAGAAAGAAGGATTTCAGAAATTTATAAAGAGTTCTTTGAAGAAAATTAGGCTTTATGGTTTTACTTTATTCCTATCGGGATTCAAATGAATTTTCCTTATCTTCTGGGCTTGCTGTCAAGTGGTCTATAAATTTCAGCCTTCTTCTCTTTTTGGTTATTTATATCAAAGTGACTTATTCAAGTTGATATTTGACATCTTCAGCTGCAATGTTGTATTGGAGTAATGTTTCCTTGTCATTTTATATTACTTTGGATCTCTACTTTCTTATGCATGCTAGGCTAGAATCTTAGTTATAAACATTGTTTTGTCGTACCTACTGAGCTTGTGAAGTTCATTCCCTATACTCTTGTTGTTGTTTTCAGGTAGTCCATAAGTGGACATTCAAATGATATTCTGGAGCTTTCTTGAGTGGAATGCTTGGTTTTACATTGTGATGGTGCATTGGCTGTGCTTTGTTTATTGATCAGATACATTTCTTCTCTAATTGGCTGGGATGCCTTGTCATATCTGATTTGAGGAGTCTGAGTTTGTGGTTATCATGTTATAAAGTGGTAGAATAGTTGGCTGGCTATGAAGCAATAACATGGAGCAGCTTTCGATATTATAGGTGATGGATGATTTTGAAATGCAACTACCTTATGGTACAAAATGTAAAGTTTTTTCCCAGTATGTTATTTTTATTAGATTCTATAGTTCACTTTGAAACTTTGAAGGCAACAGTACCAAAGAAAGAAAGTTGTACTTAAAGCTTTTTGCTTCTTCTTGGTGTATTACTAGTGTAGTTCTTCAGATCCTTTAAAAGAAAGTATATTTGTACTTCACGAAATTTTTAATTCTCTAGTTCCATTTCATTGTTGCTAACAAAATGTTTTTTTCTTTAAAGACAACCCAACCAAAATTTTGGTGGTTACGTCTTTAGTTCTTTTTAAAAGTCTTTAGCTTGAAAAAAAAAAAAATCTCTAGCAAACTTATATTCAAGTTCGGGGTGTGACGACGGCTGTATCCTACAGTAGTTAAGATAGTGTCGGGGCTTCGGGTCAAAGTGACGAGAGGGTTGAAATTGAAGAGATTGGATAAAGCTCTGGGCCTACTAGCTTTTCCTGGACCGTGAAACGGGGTGGACGAACCTTCTTCCACCATGTCGTGACGGAAAATAAATAAGCTGTGAGAGCGATTCTGACTTCCCAGTATTGTGAAGTTGCGGCCATTATAAAAGGGTGAGAAAGCTACAGAAGAGGAGGGTTATGCCGTTATTCACAAAGCCATCCTCCATCACTGAGTGAAACAGCCGCTACTTCCGACTCTGCAGTATCTGCTGCACAAGCTGAACTTTACAGTAGGCCAAGTTTCCATAAATACGTGGAAGATGTTGTTGGCCTTGACCGCCTTGTGGGACTTGTCAGGGTGCGAATTTCCGACGATGGTGGAGGTTTTATTGTTTTATGAGTGACGTACAATGAGAGGAAGAAATGTGGCTGGATCGTGAAACTAACTCGCCGACCTGGAGCTCTGAAACATCTGGAACATACTCCTGATTCTTCTACAACATGGCGGGCCGCCATGTACATTGCTACGGAAGGCTAGGAATATGACACAAGGCCAAAAGGGGTAAAGGCTCCGCGATTCAGGGTTCCGTCAAAGTTTCAAGCGTTAAAAGGTTGTTGTTTGCTTGCTTGAGCCTGGACTTTGTACTGAGTGTTCTTTTTGTTTTTGTTTTTTTGTTGTTGACTCTGTCGCTATCTTTGACCATTGTGGTTGCCTCATTATGTGATATCTTGTCTGTGTTTGCAGAAGGCTGGAGGCTGAACTTGACGGATATTAAACAACAGCGGATGTGTCGTGTGCATTATTGTTGGACGAACAAGAACTGTCTTGATCTCCACATTCTATCACATTAGTCGCTGCTTATTCGCTTGGCCTTGACCCGTGAGCCGGGTAAGTGCTACTTGTCTTTGGATCCGTGTACCTTGTTACGTTGTTGTTGTTGCCTAAATTGTGATTGAGTTTTTTTTTTTTAGCGGCAATCCAAACGAACAAGAGGACCAACGAAGTTCTGAAGAAAGTGATGGCAGACCTTGGCGGTATCAAAGATTACGACAATTTTATGATTAACGAGTCTGTTAAGGTGTGTAAGCAAACCGTGGACCCAAAAACAAGGGAGGTGACGACGGAGGCGGAAGTAAAGATTCTGGAAGCTCCCCTCCACTCTAACTATGCCAAGCTGAAGAAGAAAAAGGTTGGTGTTAAAGAGAAGGATGTTGAGGATGTGGTGGAGCAGGAGAATGAGGAGACTAGGCTTGTTCTGGAAGTTCCTGTAAGAGAATCTCAGGGGAACACAAGTACCGTTGGTGGTGAACAGAATGTGGCAGATAAGGGTAAAGATGTTGAGAGGGAGAAGAGGAGGAAAAAGATGGCAGATAAGGGGGGTAATAAGGATGGTGGAAAAGACGTTGGCGGGAGCGTCGTTGGCCAACCTGAAGGGAAATCCTCTGTCCCGCAGAAGAGGAAAATTATCGCCTCGGCCATTCCCCTTTATCCCTAAAAGAAAATGAAGGTGGCGGAAAAACGTGTGGCCTTTGGAGGAGAAGGGCTTGTTTCCCACAACCTTATTCTTGGGTTGGTGTAGGGTGCACCCATCGGCCAACAGGATTTTTTGTCTAAGATGTGTGAACGCCTTGGTTTTGGCGGTGAAGGGAGATTGTCTCGGCCTACGGCGAAGTCGAAGTTGGAATTGTCGCTTGATTATATTCTAAAGGGTGCACATGAGCTCTTTCTCCATCAGAGTTCGTCCAGAGAGCATAAGTTGAAGCAGGAGCTTCAGCAACGCGATTCGGCTGCCGAGATGGAGAAGAATAAGAGACCCGAGGGGGATATTGCTAAGCTTGACGGCGCTCTCCTCGATGTGAAGCATAAATTTAAGTGTGCGGTTAACAAATCTCTTGCCGATACAACGACAATCACCAACTTGAACTCTGAGTTGGAGGTATTGAGAGTGGAGAAAACCGAAAGGGAAAATACCATTTCCTAACTTCAAGAGGCTCTTACCGCTAAGGAGAAAGAGTTGGTGGATCTTTAGGGTGCTATACGAGAAGAGATGGCGAAGATGGTGGAGGATGAAAAGATAAAGGTTGGGTTGGAAGCAGTGGAAGCCTTCAAACAATCAGCAGAGTTTAAGGAGCTTTTGACACATGCTAGAAGGCAAGGTGCCGCCACCAACTTCAATGAGCTGAAGGCGAAGGGGTATCTGAATTTTTACAAGATTGTAGTCGATTGAGATCCATCAAGTCCCTTTGTCAGCGATGACACTGAAGTAGTGGAAACAAAAGAGTCTGGGGATGATGATTCTTCCAAAGCCGAGTCCTCTGATAGTGATGAAGGGAGTGGTTCCTCTAAGGAAGATGATGTGAGGTCGGATGGTAACCCCGAGACTCCGACGCTGACAAGCAAGACTAAGAAGAGGAAGAAAACTGTCCCTCAACCTGTTCAGAAGCGTCATGGTGGTGGTAGTGCCTCGGGTTCCTCCCCGCATGTCGATGAGACTACACAAGAGTAAAGTTGTCGGCACTTAGAATTGTTTATTGTAAAATTTGTGGCGGTGTAGGCGCTGCGTGTTGAAATGTATGAACACTTTTGGTTGGGGAGTCCCAACTTTTTTCTTTTGCAATGGGACGCTTGTTTTTGTTTATTTGAGCGTGGTGCATGTTTTATCCGCTAAGCTTTTATTTGTTGTGTTGGAATGAGTATTTTTATATGTCAATGGAACATGAAAGGAATTAATGTGGTCCGCTAATTGCATATATATCGCCTTTGCCTGTGTTGCGGGTGAAAGGTTTTGGCTTGGGTAGACTTGATATATACATACATACATATACAGTCCTTCTTGGCTAAGGACATCCTTACCTAAGCTTAGGTATGAATTTTCAGTTTTTGGCCACTTTTCGATCACATATTCACATCTTAAACGTTTAATTTTTAGTTTCTAATGTATAGATCATCCCTGCAAAATTTCAGCCAAATTAATGATCGTTAAGACATTCAAAACTGCAATTTACAACAATGTACACAAACGGTTCCGGTTTGACAGATTCGGTTCGTTCGTGTAAATTGAAGTTTTGGATGTCTTAACGATCATCAATTTAGCTGAAATTTTTCAGAGATGATCTATACATTAGGACCTAAAAACTGAATAGTTAAGATGTAAATATGTGATCGAAAAGTAGCCAAAAACTGGAAATCCGTTCCATAAGCTTAGGTAAGGATATCCTTACCTAAGAAAAATCTCATACATATATATATATATATATATATATATATATATTGCATGTGTGGGACAATAGTTTGAATAAATTCTCGTTTCATGACGACTGGATGGAACCAGTACTTTATAAAAAATGTGTACCCGTAGGGTAGCTTTTCTTAGCTAAGCTTTACAAAAATTAGCTAAGTGAAGTGCTCGTGGGCATGTTGTCGCGCTACTTGTAGTAGTAGCGGAGATGTTGAGTGTTCCAAGGATGGGTGGATGTGACGCCCTCCTTGTTTTTCAAGTAGAATCTGCCGGGGCTTACTACTTTAACTATTTGATAAGGTCCTTCCCATGTTGGGCAGAGTGCTTTTGGTGGTAGTATGACTTCCTTCATTACCCAATCTCCAAGTTGGAGGTTTCTGGCCTTCACACGATCGTTGTAAAAACGGGATACTCGCTGCTTGTTTTGCAAGTTATGTAGGTATGCTTTGTTTCATTTTTTTTTTCAATAGGTCTTTGTCAAAGTTGACGCCGGCAACATTTGTTATGGCGTCGTATTCGTGAACCTTAGCTGTTGGCTGAGTTACTTCAATGGGGAGGACTGCTTTTGTGCCGAACTTCATGCAGAAAGTGGTCTCACCGTTGGCGGATGTTGGTGTTGTCCTGATGGCCCAAAGAACTTTCGGGAGTTTTTTTAGCCCATAAGCCTTTCTTATCTTCCAATTTCTTCTTGAGCAGCTTCTTGATGATGTTGTTGGCGGCCTCAACTTGGCCATTGGTTTGGGGATGCGCCACAGAGGCGAAATGCATCTTGGTGCGCAGGTTGGCGATGAATGTAATGAACTCGTCATTGTTGAACTGTGTTCCATTATCGGTGATGATTGTGTCGGGAACTCCATAACGGCAGTAGATGTTTTTCTAGAGGAAATGCTGGACCTTAGCTGTTGTGATAGTTGTTAATGGTTCAGCCTTGATCCACTTGTTGTCGTAATCGATGGCCACAATTATATACTTAAATTGACCCTTGGCGGTTGGCAACTTTTTGACAATGTCCAGTCCCCATGTGGAGTGGATCCATGATAGGATAATGATGGATAGCGGTTCTGCTGGTGCATGTGGGAGGTATGCATGTTGCTGGCACTTATGGCATTATCGCGACATTTCCTTTGCATCATCCCCTAATAATGGTCAGAAGTATCCCTATCGCATGGTGCGATTGGCAAGCGATCTGGCACCTGAGTGGTTGCCGCATTCACCAGCATGTATCTTTGCTAAAACTTGTTTTCCTTCCTCTGTCATTAGACACTTTATGTAGGGATGCCTGAATCCTTGGTGGTAGAGTTTGTCATTTCGCATTAGTCGTCTTGCCTTGACTCTGTCGGATGGCAGTGTGCCGTCACATTTGTACTTCAATATCTCATCCATCCAATTTGGGCCTATCTAAATTGTGTAGATTTCTGCCAGGGTTTTTGTGATGTTAGGCTTATTGAGAGTCTCCACCCAAGTGTCAGTTGGGCTTTGGTATGGTTGAGTTGTTGCTAGGCATGTCGGGGAGTCTGCTTTGGCGTTCTTTTCTCAAGGAATTTGTGTGATGTTGAAGAAGTTGAACTTGCCGAGCAGGGTCTTGGCGTAACCTAAGTATGCCGCTAATTGTTTGTCTTTGACCTTAAAGGTGTCGGTTGCGAGTCGCTGAAGATGTCGACACTTTTCGCTCCATAGTTAATGGCTAACAACAACCCTATGATAAGTGCTTCGTACTCCGTCATATTGTTGGAGGCTTTGAATTTAAACTTAACGGTGTACTCCGTGTTGGGTCCCCTTGGTCCCGTGAGGATGATGCCGGCGCCACATTCTTTGGCAGGCTAAGCCATATACAAGGAGATTCCATTATGAAGGTGTCTTAGCTTTCATCGCCTCAGGCTATTGAGTGTTGGTTCCCGATATGATGTCGGTGGTTTACTCTGGCTATTGTTCAGTTAACTCTGCTATGAAGTCAGCAACAGCCTGCCCTCTGATGGCGGTTCTTGGCTGAGTTCTATCACCCACTTGTTAAGGCGTCCTAAGTGTTCAGGGCTCTCTAGTACTTGCTTTAGCAGTTGGTTTGTGAGGACACGGATTGTATGTGCTTGAAAGTATTGGCGCAACCTTCTAGCGGCCATTATGAGTGCTAGCGCCAGTTGTTCAAGTGGCAGGTATCTAGTTTCCGCTCCGTTCATGCCTCTGCCTGTATAGAATACCGGCAGTTCTCTGTTGCTTCCTTGAGTACAATGCCGGAGTTGATAGCTGACTTGGATACCGCTAAGTATATGTAGAGTATCTCGCCTTGTATCGGGGTTGAAAGTAGCGGGACAGAGGCGAGATATTTCTTGAGGCCTTGAAACTCTACTTCACAATTAGGTGTCCAATCAACTACCTTACAATGTGACCGCTTCATTGCCTTGAAGAATGGCAGGCATTTGTCTGTGAGCCTAGAGATGAACTGAGAAAATACCATTAACTTTCCCTGCAAGCTTTGCAACTCAACCTTCTTCTCCAGAGATTTCATGTTTATGATTGCCTGTATCTTGTCAGGGTTGGCTTTGATTCCTTTTTCACTGACGATGTACCTAAGGAATTTGCTTGCGTGACTCCAAAGAAACATTTTTCCGGATTTAGACGCATCTCGTATGCTAGCTGCAGTATGGTGAATATGACACGGAGGTTGGCCACGTGACCACCAACTTTTATATTTTTGACGAGCATGTCGTCGACATATACCTCAATAATCTTGCTCAGGTGTTCCGCAAACATTGCGTTCATCAATCGTTGGTAGGTGGCTCCAGCATTCCTGAGTCTGAATGACATGACATTATAACAGTATAAGCCCTTATCGGTGGTGAAGTTTTGCATTCCTGGTCCTCAGGATGCATCTTTATCTGGTTGTAACCAAAAAAGGCATCCATCATGCTAAGTAGTTCGTGACCTGCTGTCGCATCAACCAATTGTTCGATGCAACGCAACGGGAAGTTGTCCTTAGGGCATGCCTTGTTCAAGCCTTTGAAGTCAACACCCATTTTCCACTTCCCGTTGGGTTTCTTCACCATCTCCATGTGAGATATCCACTGCGGGTAATTGACCTAGCGGATGAAGTTTATGTCTCGTAACTTGGTTACCCCTTCCCTGATGGCCTGATATCTTTCTTCGTCAAAGGATGGCTTGATGCTGAGCTTGTGTGTAATTATGTCGGGGGAGATTCCCAGCATGTCGGCATATGACCATGCAAAGACTGTTGCGTTCTGTTTTAGGAATTGGGTGAGTTTGCCGCTATCTCAGGGGAGAGCTGGGCTCCAATGCACATAGTTCTTTCTGGTCATCGGAGATGCTTACAACGCCAAGTGATGTCTCTGGGTTGACGGGCTCTTTCTTGAAGTATTTTTTCTCATCATCCTTGGGGTTGTCAATTTTGTCCGTTAATTGTGGTGTGCTGGCTATAGTTAAGATTTCATGGCTACTTCTTAACTTTGACACCGTTATTAAGTAACATTCTCATGCAGCTGATTGACTTCCCCTGACAGAGCCAATGCAGTGGGGGTGGGGAGCTTCATGAGTGGCATGTATCCGGCGATGATGCACTTGAGCTTGTTAAGGGCGGGACGACTGATAATGTAGTTGTATGAGCTGAAGCAGTCCACCACAATGAACTCAATGTGTATTTCCGCAGTATATGGGGTTGTCCCAATGGATAGGCGCATATAATCAGACCCCAGAGGTTGAGTCGCATCGCTGGAAAAACTGAGTAACGGCTCGTGGTCTTGCAGGAGCTTTCTGTTGAGCTGTAGTTGTTTGTAGAATCCATCAAATATGACGTTAACGGTGACCCACTGTTTACCAGCACTCGTCCGACATACCACTTGTCGAGGATTGCATCCACTAGAAATGGGTCGTCATGGGGTGCATGAATACCACGCTCTTCCTCTTCAGAGAAAGTGATTAGTTCCCAACCAGTTTTGGCCATATTTACGGATCAATTGTAGCGGATGTTAAATACCTCTTTTGCGTGGTTAGCACGCTCATAGCGCTTTCGTTCCCTGTGTGATAATCTGCCAATGAAAGCACCACCGCCAATGGTGTTGATCCGCCGCATTGGTTTGATGTTGGTGACAACATGTGGTGGTTGTCGGACCTTGTACTGTTCCAGCTTCCCGTCACGATACAATAATTCGATTGCGGTCTTGAAGGCATTACAATCAATGGTGTTGTGACCACTATCCTCATGGTGTTTGCAGCATTTTCCGGTATTTCTGGACTTTCCCACTCTAAGGTACTTTCTTGGGGGTGGTGGCAGCAGGCTTATTGTTGCGGTTGTCACTGTTGTCACGCGATCATTGTGAAAAAATTTGTTGCCCTTATTGTGGTATTGTTGTTCTCTTTGCCGCTTGTCTTGGTAGTTGCCCTACTGCCATTCCCTTTTTTTATCATTTGGTGGTGTGGTGATATTTGGGGTGGTGTGGTGTTTCCTTGTTGAGATGTGGAGGGATGACACCATAAGTGTTGTATTCACCCAAGGCGTGTAGGACTACTTCATTCATGACGTGGTCATATGTGGCATTTGGGCAATTGCAGTTAAGGTGGTACAAGAAGTTTGCCTTGTAGAGTCCTTACTTGAAGGCTGTCAGCGCCATTGTTTTGTCTAGATCCCGACATCTTGATGCGGCGGTTTTCCATCTTGTGACAATGCCTTTAATGACTCATCAATACCCTGGTTGATGCTAAACAATTGACTTGAGTTGTGATATTCGTCCGTCATGAGGATGAATCGTGAAAGAAATGCATTTAACAGAGCTGGGAATTAGTCCATGGAACCTGGTGGGCATTCAAAAAACCAACTCATTGCCTCGCCATCCAACGTTTCTCTGAACAAGTGACAAAGAGTTGCGTCATCAAACCCTTTGTTGTTGGTTACCTTTTTGAACTTGTCCATGTGCACGAATGGATCTGTTGATCCGCCAAATTGAGCGATCTTATGAGTTTTGGCATATGTGGGTCTGACAGTTTGCATGATTCTGGCGGTAAATGGGCCTGGTCGTGCCGTAAAGATTGGGTTCTGAGTTGGCGGTTGGGTGCCTGTTTCAACTCTAAATAACCTCTCTTCTAGTTCCATATTTTTTCTAGGATCAAGGTTATGGCGTCAACAGTAGGCCTCGGGATAGGCTGATTTGGTATCAGTATTTGTTATTGGGGGGCTGGTATGTTTCTCGCTGCCTTCTGCTAGCCTGCGCTGAATGAGTTATCATATTGCTGCTGTGAGTTTGCAACCTGCTCATGTATCAATTGTGGCATCGGCGTTGGCCCTAATCCCGCCAGCTCAGGTGGATTCAAAGCGACACCCATTAGGATTGCCAGTATAGGCGCTGCTCTTGTCCTTGTGTTTGGGATGAGCCTTGCGCTTTGCGAATGTTCGCTTTGGGTCGAATGTGCATTTGACCCTAGTGCCTTTTTTAGCTCATCAAATTTTGACAATAGTGTCGCCACTTGATTTTAAGCTTTCGCCTTCTCCTTTAGCTCTTTTTCCTGTTCTCTGTTTGCTTTATGCAAATCTGCCAAAGCTAATTCCAACATGGCGGCGAGATCCTGCCCTGGTATCTGGCGGCTGGTGCCAATTTGGTTCTCCATGGCAGATCGTGTTGGGGGCACCTCGAGGGTGTTCAGGGTTTGACCGTTGGTGTTGATTGATATAGTGAACAATTTGTCGTTGACGGTGGTTGTTGGATTGGCAGGGTTTGTGGGCTGAGGGTTGACGGGCTGGTTTGTCTGATCATCAACATCATTGCCGCTACCGCTAGCCATGGTAGATTATAGGGAAGTGACTTTTAGTTTAAAAGAGATTCCCATAGACTGCGCCAATGTTAATGCTCAGAGTACTGCCACAATGTGTCGGCTTCTGGTAACTAGGACGAGGGTCTAATCTTCCTATATATATGATGAGTTTGTGAAGCCCCGCTATCTGTCAGGAAAAATACAGCGACGTCAAGAAGGGAGACCGCGGTTGGCGGTCTTCACTCCTCCAATGCTAAAGTTAGACAATGCATTTCTATGAACAAAGTAACGGTCAATAGTTATTACATGCGTAATGAATGAAGAGAGAGGAGTGGACCTTTATAGGTGGAATAGTGAGTTGCGCCTCACTCTTGTTTTCGATGTGGGACTGATATGCTTCAGTCTGACGACTTTTGGTCCTTTCTATGGAGGTGACTTTGGGTGGCACGTGTCGGCGCGTGGAGGCATGTTTTGGCCTGGGACTAGTTTGTCGGTGAAGGTTGGCTTGCTGTATTCCCAGAGGTCATACCGCTAAAGCCAATCCGACAAAGTGATATGATCTTGTATGAGTGCTGATTATGAACGGCAGATGTCATGTATGTACATTGAGTTTTAATCACAAAATGTCTCGGTACAATTGGGTGTGAACCACTCACTTATAACTTATATTATTTTCTATGACTTTTCTAATGTGAGATCTTTCATCTCCAACACGGCCTGTCACGTGCAATCAATGATAGTCTAATTTTCACATTGGAGACTTGGTTAATCAAGAAACAATTCAAGACCCACATCATAGACATGACCGATAAGGACCCGCTCTGATACCATGTTAAACAACGACAATCGTGACTCATGGCCCACCACCATTGTATTGATATTGTCCCAACTTAACCACTCATTAGTTGTTGAGTTTTAATTATAAAATACCTCAATACAATTGGATGTAAGCCAGCTACTTATAAATTATATTATCTTTTATCACTCTTCTAATGTGAGATTTTTCATCTCCAACAAATTTTGAACAATTCATGAATTTGAATTCCTTACGGTAATATATATCATATATCGCTTGATGCCTAGATCTAGTACATAAATATATTTATAATTTTATATATTGCTTATTGAAGCCTTGAACCTATTAGTTGGATATATCGAGCGAGCCTAATAATATATGAAAAACGAAATAATTTACTTGACCAAGTGAAGATAATATATGAAACTAAGCAAGCATGCATACTTAATTTGTTTGAGTAATTGATAAACAAACCAGTCTTTAATTTGCAATACTAATGCCAGACCAAGGTTAATTATGTACTTTAGAAATCCAGACGAGAAAAGTCATGTGTTGAAGCCAATAGTCCAATATCTAACGAATTAGTACAACAGGATAAAACTAACACAACTAACAAATTATGGTACTAATTACGTTTGCGTCTTTAAATTAACCTACTTGAAACCTTGATTACTTGCCATTATATGGATGTTATAGTGCACTAGCTATATCCTAGCCTCACCGATTTACAGATCGAGTCTGTAGTTACAAACACGCATGGTGCACCAATCAAGGGATGAATGTCAGCACAAAATGATTTACTTCGACCGAGTATCAGATACACCACATCACAAATATTCATTATTTCTGCTTGATGTATTGACCTTGTTAATTATAGATTTTCTTCTCTCATCCATGCTCCCACTCCAACTATTCTGTTCTCTAAAACAATCAATCTGAAATTGTTAAAGTTAGTAACATATTCGATCCGAAACTAATATTAGAGGGTTGAGTAAAATTTTCTTTTTGTTCATTATGAGAGAGAGGGATAGGAAGAAATGAAATCATTTTGTTGTAGACAAAACACAAAAACGAACTAGGCTTATGGCTGTCTTTGGAACTCTAGGCTTTTTCTCCGACATATCCAATTCAGAATCTTGTGTACTAACTTATTGAATGGGCCGGCCACTTTGGATGATCATCGATCAGTTGCTCTTGTTCACTGTCTTCAGGTATAACAAGAATTAGTCAACCTAGAAAAAGAACACTTAGAAGCTCCAAAATAAAATTGATCTCATTAGTACCTACTTATCAACAATGCACAATTACTTGAATTTATTCTTTACGTACGTGCAATTGATTCTGGTTTCCCCAAAGAAATAAGAAGCTGTTCAAGATATTGATGTGTCAAGTTTCCATTTTATCCGGCTACGTCTTATAGAGTGGCCAACGGTGAAGCTCACTTCTTATCACTCATCTGGTTGTATCTCCTCGTTATATTGATTTTAAGTCTCTCTCCACTCTTTGCCATTGTATATAGGCCTCATCAAAAAGCCCGCGGATCAAGTGGGCCGATGGAGGCCCGCCGGCCCGAAGGGCCAAAAGCCCGGCCCGGCCCGTCAAAAGCCCGCTAGACCCGGCCCGTAAAAGCCCGCCTAGGCCCGGCCCGTAAAAGCCCGTAAACTATTTTTTATATATTATATATATTTGTGTGTGTTTGTGAATATATATATATAGATATATATATATATATATATATAGAGAGAGAAAGATATATATATATATAGATATAGATATAGATATAGATGTGTGTATGTGTGTGTTTATATTTATATATATATATATATATGTGTGTGTGTGTGTGAAAATTCTCATATTTTTATAGTAAATATGTGCATATATATTCTAAAAAAACAAGTGACAACGGTTGATCAATTAGATCGGATTTGAAAATATGATGAAATTAGCTAATTTTTTTACCACACTCATAATTTGTTGTAATAATCACATCCAACGGTCGGTTTTTTCATTTTATTTGAATTTATAGAGGTTGCTCTTTGGAGTGTATGATATATAAATATAGGTTTATAATAGTAACTAAGTTTGACCTAGTTGATCGAATTCGAAACGAGAACTAAATTGGCTGGATTTTTTACAGCCACTATAAAACATTACAATCTCTCCATCGAACGGTTGGTTTCTCCAAATTCATCTTCCACTTCATGGTTGCTTTAGAATGGACATCAATAATTTTAAATGCAATGTACAAGTCATATAACTTTAGGTGACAAATTGATATAGGCCAACGTCTTTGTAATAAAATTGAAATTTTTATCTTATGTACACGTATATCCATCGATAGGATATTTACAAATATGATGTGAAAAAATAAGCATGTTTTGCGGTTATTAAGCCATCGGTCAATCAAGAAAACATACAAGCGACTACGGTTGACCAATCCGATCGGGTTTGAAACTATGGTGAAATTGACTAAATTTTTAACCACACTCATAATTTATTGTAATACTCAAATCCAACGGTCGGTTTTCCCATTTTCTTTGAATTGATAGATGTTTCTCTTTGGAGCGTGTCATATATAAATATAGGTTTATAAGAGTAACTAGGTTTGACCTAGTTGATCGAATTCGAAACGAAAACCAAATTAGCTGGATTTTTTACAACCACCATAAAATATTACAGTCTCTCCATCAAACGGTTGGTTTTTTCAAATTCATTTTCCACTGCATGTTTGCTTTAGAATGAACCTCAACAATTTAAATGCAATGTACAAGTCATACAACTTTAAGAGGTAAATTGATATTGGTCAATGTATTTGTAATTAAAATTGAAATTTTTATTTTATGTCCACTCACATCCATCGATGAAATATTTACAAACGTGATGTAAAAAAATAAGCAATTTTTGCGGTTATCACGCCATTAGTCAACCAAGAAAACATGCAAGTGACTACGGTTGACTAATCCGATTGAGTTCGAAACTACGGTGAAATTGACTAAATTTTTAACCATACGTATAATTTATTGTAATAATCACATCCAACGGTCGGTTTTCTCATTTTCTTTGAATTGCTATATGTTGCTCTTTGGAGTGTATGATGTATAAATATAAATTTATAAAAAATTAGTGTCTTTAAAAATTTAATTATCAATAAATTAGTATCTATATATAAATATAGATTTTTTTTTGTACAATATAGATCTATTATCTTTGGTTGTATTTGATCATTATCCAATGAATTTCCAAAGCTTGATTAAAAAAAAAAATATTTGTGTCTTAATATTTATTTATAAATAAAACCCGCAAGGCCCGGCTCGAAAAAGCCCGCAAGGCCAAGCTCGGTCAGGCCCGAAAAAGCCCGTAAGGCCCGCTTTATATGGACGGGCTTGGATCTTTCGATTTTTAATAAAGCCCGATCCGACCCGACCCAAGCCCTCAATGAATGGGTCGGGTCGGGCCCTGCCCAGCCTATTGACGACCCCTAATTGTATATAACATAAAAAAAAAAGTCCGCACGATGCAGCACATTAACCAAACATTATACTTCTAAAGCACAATCAACAAATCATGCATGTACTTCAAATAGTAAAGCAACAAAGGATGGTTATGATGATTGGAGAAGTCGATCTCTACCTAGCTAGCTCTTACATATAAAGCTAGACCAACTTGATCTGAGCAATATAATTAACATACGAGTCTGGCTAGAAAAAGAAAAGATCATCATGAGTGCAATGAAAGAGAGAGATAGAGCGATGAGATTCTGGCCTGCTGTATCCACTTTCATATATACATGAATCATTTAATCATGGAATGGAATGATGGACCTACGTACTTGCTTACTTGGTCATCTACAGCTTTGTGGATTGCAAATCCCACTTTTGAACGCTGCAACTGGTTTCTTTGCAGCCCTAACGTTCTCAAACAGCAGAAACTTTCAATCATCACAGTACAAGACCAGTTCGTACCCCATTAGCAAAATTGTACAAGTATATTCGTCTCATGTCATTATATATCTTGGCCACTCTCGAATCTCGATCTCATAATATCTTTCATATATTCCTCTCCATGGGGCCCAAATGTTTCAGGAGCGCATTCACTAAGCGCTCACAGCTTTTGCTTTTTGTTCATTACGAATCCCAATTGCATGCCTTTTCTCATATGGTCGTGGATTGTATGATTGATTGTTTGATACTAAGAACATGAAATCCACGAACACTGGAGCCATGGTCACTATCAGATTCCTAGTAGGGTTTTCATGATTTCATCCATTTCAAAAAGATACTTGCATGCCTTGCAAAACTTAAAATAATTGGCAGTTGGTGAATGAGATAGTGTATAGCGTTATGCGTGCTGTAAATGTCAATTTCACTTCATCAATATCCACTAAAGTTACAGGTTTAAAGCTTAGGGTTTATGTTCTATTATATAGAGTGGCTGTGGAAAATGAAACAAGTTAATGTAGTAAGAGTAGTTCTACGGAATGTTTATACAAAATATGACCTTGGTATACATTGATCTCTTGAGCCAATAAGGTCTAACTTGGACCTCCAAACATCTACGATTCTTTTTCATGTGATACATCAAACGCTCTCAACAAAAAGCAAATAGTTCTAGCATGATCTAAGAATCCCTATATTTCAAAAAGAAAATTACCGACATATTCAATTAATCATGCCAATTTTAAGACCCAGAGTTGCATCCTTCTTCAAACCCTAGATCTTGAAAGAGAAACGCATCATTATATAGAAAAACATACAAACCACCCTAGATCGATCTTATCTTCCATATGATTTAAGAGAAGATGCAGTTATTGTCCTCCTATTATATACTTAGTTCACCCTACAAGAAAAAATAAAACTAAATATTCCAATTATACCCTTTTAAAAAATTCTGAAAAGAATAACAAATCATAAGAAAAGAAAATCCAAAACCTAGAGTCACCAACATCTGCCCTTGTTTTGCTACCATCACTGCCTTGTTCTTTTTTCTTTTTTATTGTTTCTTTTTGTTGTTAGATGTGGTTTTTCATTCCCCAACTGATTGATCTCTAGAGCTCTTTTTACCTTTCTTCAAAACTAATCGATTCCTCATTAGTTATCCATACTTATTATTCATTCAATAAATTATGATGAGCAATTTGAAAATCTGGTATTTCTTATCTCTATAAATAGGCTTTGTATCAAATAGCTAGCTAGCTAAGCCTCTTATTGAACATTATTAATTGCTTGTAATGCCTTTTTTTTTGTTTTTAATGGTCACAAACAATTGTTTGTAACGTCGACTCTTGAGTTTTGCAAAACTGCAATATTAATTATGCTTCTTCTCCATGTTTTTATCATCATTAGAATTTATGCAGGTAGCAAGGATTTTTTTATTTTTTTTCCTTCCCTTTTTATATTTTTGATTTATAGGTCAATTGTTTTTTCAATCTAATTTAAGGGTGAAATTGGAAAATTCAGTGTAAAATATTATATGTAGGTGAACTAAATAGATTGTAGGGTGGCAATAGCCGCACCCTTTAGAATTTTGAAAGTTGTCATTGTTATTTTTTTGAGAATGCAAATTTAAAATTTTAAAATTCTAAAATTCTAAAATAACAAGTTAATGTAGTAAGAGTAGTTCTAAATTTAAAGGTGTCATTGTTATTTTTTTGAGCTTTTACTCAACTCTTAACTTTTAAAATTCTACAATTTACATTCTCGTTATTGCTCAAAGACGACAAAAAGACCGGTTATATAAAGAAAGTACAACAACTATATTCTAAAGTTGAGATAAAAATTACAAAAGAGGTTTTCTATTGGAACCTCTAAATTTACTCACTTAACATCCTATGCTTCTTATACCTTCTACCAAATTTTTGAATACTAAATTTACTCATTAAACCATACTAAAGTTCTTCAATTAACCTCATTCATATAATTTGCAAACAAATTAATATTTTTATAATAAAAAACTTAGTCATTTCAATGATTTAATTACTCTATAAATCTTAATTACATGTCAATTCCATAATCAGACAACATAAATCACTTATCCAATAAAAAAAAATCAAACACAAGGTATTGAGTTTTAACAATTAATAACAAGAAAATAACATGAACTATTATGTGTTTTTTTTTTCTCTTTTAGTTGTGCAAAAAAAAAATTAATCATTTTTTCTTAATGTAAATTTTTTTTCTCCATTCTCTGACCTTATGATTAATTATTTAATTTTTTTTTTTTACAAATATAATTGATAGACTTTGATTTAGGTCATAATACAATTTATTTTGTTCTCCTTCACCAATATGCGTTCAACATATATATCATACACTTTTATGTCACATGATCTTAATCATAGTTTTAATTCTTATTATATATATATATATATATATATATATATATATATATATATATATATATATATATATATATGAATGCTTCAATGAGTATGTAGTGAAATTGAAAAATGAAAATAGATGAGGAAAATAATAAAAAAATGCAATCTTGTTTTAGGAAAACTGAAATTATGAGAGAATTGAGTCGTGCTTTCATGCATAATATGAGCCTCTCTATATAAAGGATTACAATAGTAGAAATAGAGTTGTACATAGAAACATAATCGTACAATGATTGGATATCTACAAATATCTCCTAAAATATATCTAACATAAACCACATTACAATTAGAGCAAGTAATCTAAAGTTTGGGCCATACACATATTCTAGATTTACATGCACACTTCCTCTTGAACACATGGTGCTCCTCTCGTTGCCTCGTCAAAAACCGTGCCGATTAACAAAAACTCAGTGGGATAAAAATAAGGATTAAATTCTGTTTACTACCTTGTACTTTCAAGTGTTCATCAGTTCAGTCCCTGCACTTATAATTTAATCAGAAAAGTCCTTACACTCTCCAATTTCATCATTCGATCCAATCCGTCACTATTCTATCAATTTTCGCTGTTAAAATGCTGACGTGGGACCTTCTCACAAGAAAAATTCTCAAACTACCCATAGCTAGGCAGCCCGCCAACGCGTCAGTGTTGTGAATGCAGATGGGTAGTTTGGAAATTTTCCCCGAAAATTGACGGAATTGTGACAAATTGGATCGATTTGATGAAATTGGAAAGTGCAATAACTTTTCTGATTAAATTAGAAGTGCATGGACTGAACTGATGAACCCTTGAAAATATAGGGTAGTAAACAGAATTTTGTCCTAAAATAACCTCGCCCGAAGGAGAAAAAAAGTAGGGTTAAATACTGTTTAGTCCTTGAACTTTTGATCATAACACACTTCAATCCCTGACCTTCTAATTTCACACGTTTAGTCCCTGTACTTCAAAATTTCAGACCAATAGGTCATTGCCATATAAAAGTCGCGGTAAAATGTCTATTATGCTCTCAGTTCTTTTTTTTATAATAAATTTATTCCTTTATCTTTTTTTTTAATTCTTTTTTCTTTATTTTATTTATTCTTTTTTTTTTTCAAACAGAAAGAAAGAAAGAAAGAAAGAAAGAAAAACAGAAAAAATAAAAAAAAAAACAGAAAGAAAGAAAGGGGAAAAAAATCCTTTTCCAAAAAAAAATAAAATAAGTAATTAATTAAAAAAAAGAACTGAGGGCATAATAGATATTTTATCGTGACTTTTAGACGGCAAGGACCTATTGGTCTGAAATTTTGAAGTACAAGGACTAAACGTGTGAAATTAGAAGTTCAGGGACTGAAGTGTTTTTCGAGCAAAAGTACAAGGAGTAAACAGTATTTAACCCAAAAGAGTACAATACACCCTTCATGTTTCGAAATCATACATGTAGACATCTCCCCCTGATGACTACAGTCATGAGAACTCTGATAACTTCTGCAAACGATGCTACCAACATGTTTATCGAAAGTGGAATTACGCAAACAAGTTTGTCACATTGTCCTTATATAGAACCTAGTTCACTTTGATCTTGAAGAGAGTCTGTTGTTGCTTATTATGCTTGGTGTAATCGCTTTTGATGTAGCCTTGCTTCATTTATTCAAAACAAGCAGCATTATCCTCATAAATGCTCGTATGCTCATCTATGGTAGACTTCACAATTTCTTCAAACATGCGTAATTATGGATCCAATCCATATACATTCATGAACCACTTTGTGAAGAGCAATAATCTCTGCATGGATTGAGGATATATCAATAACGGTCTGATCCATAGACCTCCAAGATATCGCATTCTTGCCCATGATGAACACATAACTAGTTTGAGAATGACCTTTGTGTGGGTCAGAGAGATACCCATCATCAGCAAAACCTTCCAAAACACCAATGTCATTTTGGGATGGAGAGAGAGAACGTAGACCACTGTTGGTGGCGTTCTTAACATATGATTGGTCCGAATCCATCGTCTCTCTGTAGGGATAGAATAAACCCATATCAATCATACCACTTAGGTATCAAAAGATATCTTTTACACTAATCTAATAGCGTCACGTTGGCGCAGAGCTATACCTAGCTAGTTCACTGCAAATGAGATTTCCGATCTTGTGTATTGAGCTAAGTACAATAATACGCCTATTGTACTTAAGTAGGGCACTTTTACCTCTAACACATTTTTATCATCATCTTTTGGATGAAGATGATCCTTTTTAGGATTAAGACTACTGACGATCATGGGGGTGCTTGAAGGCTTGACGTTGTCAAAATACCTAAGCATTTATCAACACGGTGCTCAAGTTCCAAACTGAGACATAATCGTGTTCTCGTGTCAACCAACATCATGAGATATCTAAACGTTCGCAAGTTGGTTGAACCAATCCACAGAATCCCCACGAACTCTATGTAAGAACATGATAAGTATTTTCATATCCTTTGCATAGGATGGCCTCAGTTCTAATTTCTTAAAAGAACAAGCTTTGTAAAACGAGCGAGAGGCCTTAGAAGCAACTAATGAAGATTTTGATTTGGCCTGAGCGTCTGAAACGTTATTGGAAGCAAAGTTGGTGAATGTAGCATCACCCGAAGTGCCATCACCATGATAGACGCCATCCATAGCATTATGGATATGGACTATGCCAGCCCTAGGCCGGTGTTAGACAACAGCGGCGGCGGTCACACTTAGTCCAAGAATTAAATTTTGATTCTTGCTATATTTGGCTTGAAAGAATGGATGTCGATGTGAAGTGTTTAGTAGACTGATCATCATATCATGACTAAAATGACCTATCATGTCATGACAAAGCCAATATATGTTTAAATCTAAGAGATCTTCTCTCATAACTTTATTAGATTTAATAGCTCGAGAGTGTGACATAAAATCCACTAGAGAGACACATAAGTTTCTCTAAGATAACCCTTTGTTCGCAATCATTAGAGATATTACAATGGAACTCATTTTTCATTCTCTACATGTGTTTCCACATAAAATCCTTTGGCTCGAATAGCTCAATACGTTTGGATTCGCCCTAGGAGTGTAGAGAGTTTCTGTGATAGTAATCAAGGTGCCATTTGGCAAGCGGAATTTGGGCTATTCCATGACCTTGAACAAAACCTGATGGCCCAGCCATCGTAGTCATAAGGTAATATGCTCAGAATCAAAATGGAGTCATAATAAAGAGAACTCAAAATTTTATTCATAAGCTAACGGAGTAAATCATTGTTTCTTAACCATTAAGAGAATCTAATCCAAATGCTAGCTAATGAAAACAAAGGTAGTTGTTTGACTTCTTTCGGTATCTCCAAAATAAATATGACCAAGTGAGTCAGGAGATGTTGGTGGAGCAAACCTCGCTTAAGTACCACTTATATCAAAACCTTCCTAGACATCATACTCATTTTGGATGAGCCTATGTGAAGAAAAACTAAACCAATGGCATTTACTACAAAATACATGGCAATTACTTACTTATTATATCTCTTGGAAAATAAAGACTTAAATAGAATTGGCGATCTATTGATCCCAACCAGATTTGAAGTCTTCAACTCTTCACTTTAGATCACCTTCTTGATCATCTTATTCCACATAATGAGCTTCTCTTGCTTCACAATATGCTTTGTAGGCGGTGACAATATCTTCACCAGCTCTACAAATGAGCCCAATGACCGGATAATCCACATCTGGAACATTCATCTCTGTGCTCGGACTGCATTAATTGAGGTACTATGAAAGCGTCATTTGGATGGCCCTTAGTGTTGGTGGTGCTACCAACATAGCTAGAGGCGTTGCCTATCTTTCTCTTTACACGTTGACCTCTTCGGTTCTGTGTTCGCCTATTTTAGGGTTTCGCTCTTTGCGCCCTCCCTTAGGGGCGTGACTATAATTGGACTCCGAAATATTGTATGTTCCTGCGAGTCTCAAATTATAGTTCTTCACAAGGATATGATCCATCCTATAGTAACATCGATTCGATAGTTCTTAGCAACCATCAAAGCAGAGACGGGGAATGTAGAGAGAGTCATCTCAATCAACATCACATTTGTGATATCTTTTCCACAGAATTTCATTAAGGATTTAATGCAAAGTGCTTCCGAGTTGTAGTCAATAACTAACTTAAAAACACAGAACCGGAGGCTATGCCATCTCACATCTAGTTCAGGAAGCAAGGAGTCACGGACTTGCCAAATCTTTCTTCAAGTGAGACCTACAGCCTTCTGGGGTATTCTTCATTCATATACTTGTACTAGAGTGAATCATCCATATGACGAGTCATTAGGATGATAACATAATTAGGATGATAATTTTCCCCTTATTTGCCTCCAAGGCTGCTCTATTTGCTTCCAAAACTTGCTCAACAGTTACCACGTCCTCACTGGGTTGGAGAATCGTATCCAGGATTCCATCAGCCTTGAAATGCTGGTGGACATCATGAACCCACTTGTGATATCCAGAGCTAGTTGTTCCCAATATAGCGAAGTTCTGTTTGTTCATGTTACTTATCCTGAAAGAGAACAAAAAAAAGGGTTAGTTTCGGAGCGGAAAAAGCTACCATGGAAACAAAAAAAAATTTATGAGTGTAGTTGATCCCAAGAAATTAGAAATTTCTGAGCATAATTGTCCTAAGAATTTTGATTCCAATAGGTATTAGATTAGATTGAAACAATAATGTAAGTGGTCGATCATAAATTCTCTACAACTCTAAGTTTGGAGATCTCAACAAGCTCCAAGCTTGGAGTGAGCATGAACCCCCCCCCCCCCCCCAAGTTCGACTTTTGGTCTCTCTTATGAAGAAGAAAGGGGGGTAGAAAAAGGGAAGTTGCAATTCCCTGAGAGAAAAATAAAAGAAACTAAAAGTACGAAAAGCAGAAACGTTTAATACAAAAACATACCTTTGTTTTCTTCTTCTTCTTCTTCTTTTGCGTAGCCCGCTTCCCCTTCTTGTTTTTTTTTCTTCTTCTACCCAGCACATCCTCTTTCTCCCTTTTTTTTCTCTTCCTCTTCTTCTGCTTGGGCTGCGTCAGCTTTTTTTTATTTTTTTCCCTTCTTCCCTAGCAGGGGATAACCAGCTATAACGTGCAGAAGCTTTGCGGATGAGGCTAACCGACAGTGAATCGAGGCTAATCCGCACCTTTTTTTTACAAGGGTTTTGGATTTTACAGTTTCAGGGTTAGAGATTCATGTTGATAACGTGTTTTAGGAAAACTGAAATTAGGAGAGAATTGAGTCGTGTTTTCATTGATAATAGTGGTCTCTCTATATAGAAGATTATAAGCATAGAGATAGAGTTCTACATGGAAACATAATCATACAAAATTGGATATCTACGAATATCTCCGAGAATATATTTAACATAAACCATATTACAACTAGAGCAATTAATCTAAAGTTTGGACCAAACACATATTCTGAATTTACTTGCAATCTAATATTATTGAATTGGAAAGTCTAGAGAAAATAAATAAAATATTTTTTTGATATAATTATTGTTCTTAATAATCATTTTATAGTATGATATATATGTCATTTAACAATTCATAATAAAATGAAGTCAAGTGAGCAGATTTGGAGGTCCCAATAAAAACACTTATTACAAAATCAACATTACTTCTCTGATGCCATCCATCATTTAAGAAAGTCATCAATCTCTTTGTCAAATTTACCCTGACATGATTACTTGGAACAGGTAAAAAATCCAACTCCAAAATCCATTTCATTAATTACCAAGATAGTGTTTGATTGGCAAAGAAATCGAGCCATGCGTCAGCACATACCTATCCACTGTACGTCCTCATTAACTCCCAACTGTTAGATTCTCTTTGCTTCCCCTTCTGAGGCTCATCAAAAGGTCCGGATTTAAGCGTGGTCTTTGCGTCCGGATTTAAGCGTGGCTTTGGACGCAAAGACCACGCCCAATCAAATCTTTCCAAAACAACGAAGAAAACAAAGTCAATGGCGACACGTGGTGAAAACTTACAATGACGACAATACCCTTCTCTATCAAATCAAAGGTGCGCACTGATCCTTATACAATTCATAGGGGGTCACTTCAGCCCTTAAACGTTGTTTCTTATGCATTGCTATCGCATCCACGTCAAAAGGGTGTCAGGGTCATTTGGGTCTTTTTAGTCAGAAGGACCAGTGTTTGCTTATCGAGATTCTATAGGCTAGGAGATTCTACAGTCAGTGACACGTGATTTCAGGGTTGAGAAGTAGACGGTAAGTATACGTCACGTGACATCAGCCTTACCGTCTGGGTCTGGAGTATGGACTTTAACTCGACTATGGCCTCGGTGATGCATCCTACATCTAGGGTTGGGCACTTGAAACCGGAAAACCGAACCCGAACCGGGCCCGTCCCGAAAATTAGCGGGATGGAACGGTTTAAAAACTTCAAATTTCACTATTTGGGCCCTTCCCGACCCGTCCCGTTTAAACGGGACAGGCTTCGGTATGGCTCGTTGGAATCCTATAAAGGCCCGTCCCATCCCGAAGTGTATATTTATATATTTATCCCTCCCAACTCCCACTTCTTGTATGTCTTACCTCTCTCTCCTTCCCCTCCCTTTTTGTTTCAGAGTCTCTCTCCCTCACACTTTATTCCACTTTCTTTTCTTTTTATATCTCTTTCTCTCTCCTTCATGTTCATCCCTTCTCTGGCTCTCTCCCCCCCATGGCCTCACCCTTTATTCACTTTTTTTCTCTCTCTTATCTCTGTCTCCCTCTCTCTCTTCCATGTTCATTCCTTTTCTGGCTCTCCCTCCCTCCTTCATTCAGCCTCTTTTTTTCTTATAATCTCTACACTCTAGACATCACCACCACACCACTGCATGTCTGCACCTTCTCTGCCCACTCTATACGTCCAGTCGAATTCGGTGGCACAACAATCATCACACCACCCACATCTGCACCTTTTCTTTGAGTTGCAGCTTGCTTTAATGGAAATGTAGAAATGCAAAACAAGGAAATTGCAGGAAACCTAGCTTCTTCTTCTTTTTTTTCCGGGATGTCCCGATTTGGGCTCGTTACCGATCGGGTTAAGGATGGTCGGGATCAATTCTCAAAAAGTGCCATAACCGTACCGTCCCGTCCCGAATTTTATTTCCGGGCCCAAGATCGGGATCACCACAATTTCAGCCCGTATCGTCCCATGCCCAGCCTTACCTACATCCCCACCCTCCAAAACTAAAGGCCAAAGGACACGGTTGAATTAGGGACTATTCAAAATTGACCGTATTACACGTGGGAATCATGATATGCTGATTAGTTGGTCTAATTAATCTTAAAAATATTATGAATTTAAATCTTCAAAAATTCTTCCATGCACTGACAATGTAAGTGATCTAATACCTATTATGTAATCTTAGCTCTTGATATTTGTAGTCAATTCTTTTCAATAACCAAAAAGTACACTTAATGTTATACTGTCGTCTATTTTTACTTGTGCACATCGGTACTCTGAATCTCTTCACATAAATCCCATTAATATCAAAAATTGATTTAGTGAATAAAGAACTAGACAAACCCTAAGTGGCACTGGTTGTCTATGACCTGTAGTCTAGTACCTGCACTCCAGCGCCATTTTTTTCTAGCGACCGCCTAAACATACCCAACTCCTCAACCATGGGGACTTGATGAGAATAAGGGTGATTGCCGGGCAGCTCTGATCGAGATCGAGATCGGGAATAGGCTGACTTGGGATCATGGTGTACGAACCTAACCGAAGAGGGGGCGACTCAAACCTCTGGTTGATCCCAACAGAGCTTTGAAATCTTAGTCGTCTAGGCATGAAGACCTGACCGGATTTGGATGGGCTAGCTTGATGGCTGAGGTAGCGCGTCAACATGCGTCGACTGAGAGCAAGGTGGCAATAGACGTTGTGCAACGTCATGTTAGGGCAGCTGTGACATTAACGACATCAGAATGGAATGGCAGGCTGGTCTGGCTATAAATCTGCTGCCTGAGATTGTGAGGCAGTTCACGGAATTGAGAGATGAGGTGGCCCACAAGTCGGATCTTGCCCTGATTGGAGCAGTGAGCGCTGTGCGTGGAAGTCATAGGCACAGACGGTGAGGCTGCATATCGAGTGCCTCGTTGTGGTTGGGTGTCCAAATCAGATTTGGGGCCCAAGTCCGTGTTCAGGTCCAAACCAATCTAGGTACCCAAACATAACTCGGTTTTGGGGCCTAATTGGGGATGGGCTTGGAAGTGGACTCAATTGTGGGCTCTATGCTGGACTCGGGCTCTTTCATGGGTCAAATTGCTATGCTCTAACTCTCTAGGGTATCGTATTTGGGATCATGGGGATTTATTGAAACAAAATCCGAGTATGTTCAACATAAAAGATGTTATTGAATCTTCTGGAGTAGTACTGAAGGAGGATTCAAGCTATTCTGTAATGGCGGATCGAGCATGAAATGTCAAATGAGTGGACCTATCTCTATGTACCACCATGGGTACTACCACATCTTCTTGTTCTGTCTGTACATGGTAGCGGAATGATATGTAATGGTCAATCTAGCCTTAGGCTAACAAAAATTTCTAGTAATTTGATAACACTCCATGAATACTATCTGGATGTGTTACGATATTATTGTAACCCAACTCTATTGAGTTTCTATCTATAAAGCTATTTCTTGGTTTAAAAAAAAATGATTAACTACCACTAAAAAAAGCTAGTTTATTAAATTTATAAAGTTAATTAGTAACAACATTAAGTTGAGTTTCCATCACCATATTGATATGATGTTCTTCATTAAACAGTTAAATTTCTGGGATAATTCTTAGATTCACCCCTTGGATGAGGGGGCATATTCACCCCATTATGATTAACATATATTCACATAATAATTTACAATCCAGCGGTTCATATTTTAGATTAGCCTTTCAAAATCATGTCTGCAAAAAATCAATTGAATCGAAGATCGTTTAGTCATCTAATTGAAACAAACAAATAAATCGTTCCAACAACATATACTGCTATCAGGGGCGGAACTGCTCTTCGGCCCAAAGGGGTCCGAACCCCCCCTAGCTTTTCAGCTGACACATATAATTATATATATATATATATATATATATATATATATTATTAGTTAAACAGGTATGATGTAATCAATGCAACCCCCCCCCCCCCAACAAAAAAAATCATGTATTAATTATATATATATAATAATAATAATGTTGACCCCTCCCACTACCCAAACCAAACCGTCAGTCTCTACTTAAAAAAAAAAAACAAAATAATAATATTTATTCTATGAAGATTAAAGAAGTAATAAGATAAGAGGTAGAAGTCAAAGTAATAATAAATAACTATTCCTATTTCCTAGGTCATTAGAACTTGAACGGAAATTGCTTTGATCAATGAATTTTGGTAGTCGTCTATCGACTCAATAATAGATAACTTTCGAGACATGCAAGAACGTCGAGTTACGTTTTGAGTTCATGGAATTATTGTTTTATTTTTTCTTGATTTTTGGCTTTTTGCCTACTAATTCTATTGAATAAGATTTTTAAATTATTGTCATACTGTTTTTTTTTTTTTACTAGCTTCAAACTTAATAATTCGGTTATATGATCGTTACTTTATGTATGGACCCCCCCCCCCCCCCCCCCCCCCCCCCCAAAGATCAAATCCTAGTTCCGCCTCTGACTGCTATTATGATGAACGGTCCATATATTTCATAGAAATGAATAACTAAAATGTCTCCAATTTAATTAATTATTTTACAAAGTAAATTTTTATAATTGTTATAAAATATGAATAGTTTGATTATAAAATTATAAATTTAAAATGCGTTAGTCGCAAGACAAGGTGAATATGCTCGTTCACCCAATTATCTAGTTTTTAATCTACATAAACTCTTCATATTACTTTTGAAAATTTCAGCCTAGTCAGACCTAAGTATAAATTCCTCCCTCTATTTATCGTGGGAGTACATCATGTTGAATTCAGTTTATAGTCGTGATAATAAACCATTCATGCATTTGATCCAATAATGATCTTATATTCCAACACCGTGTTACCTTTGAAACAAATTTCCGTAAATTTTATAAAAAAAAATTAAAAAAAATTGTAATATATTCTCAGGATGCCATGTTCTTTTGAGTGTTAACAAATTCATCCTCAAGTAACAAAAATGTCCTACATTTTTCATTAAGAAAAAGATATTCACGGAAACTGGAAATGCCTTATCAACAACCAAAATATAGTTTTGCCAAGTTGGTGTAAGCTAGATCGTGACTTGTGAAGGGCATCTTCTCATGCACGCGAGATCCTGAAATGATAATATCATGGCCTGCCATAGAAAACAGAGAGGGTTTCCTTGAAAACAAGTTCCCCGAAGCTGTACATATACCTCCATTTAGTACTAGTTTGATAAATTTAACTCTCACGGAGGACCTTAGAGCTGTCCTTTTACTCTTGCCCAATGACTAAGGAGAGAGAGCTGTCCTTCGTTTCTCTGGCCAATGAAGGAGAGCTGTCCTAAACGATTTGAAGGACTGCGAAAATGGCTAGCTGGTCCCTAAAATTCCAGTTTAACGTTGAAGTTTCAGAGAGTATGGGGTTCATCGGGATTTCAGCTGCCCATCCTAACTGTGAGGCCAGACAGAGGAAGAGGGATGGTGGGGACCTAATTTCGTTTACATGAATCTTAGGCATCAATCACAGACGTATATATGCACGATCGTCGATCATGGACTTAACAAGGAAGTCGATTGGTATATCTAGCTCGATCTCCGAAGTTTGAACCCAGACATGCATGGACATCCATATATTATCTCGCAACTAACCAGCTTAATTAGCTAGTTTATTTCAACAGCTGTGGGATCGGGAAAAAAAAAAAGAAAAAAAAAAGAACAAAAACAAGAAGAAGGAAGAGCTGTGAGTGTATGCATAGTTGTCATTACTCACATTCAAGATCTTAGAAATGCAAGCTACGCAAACATGGGGGCAACACCTTCTTAGCCATTTGGTTAACTACGATCATTTAGTTTATATGATAACATTTAAGGTGTTATCGATAATTGATAATTTGTGCTTTCTTTCTGGGGAAGCTATAATTGAATATTGACTGAAAAACAGACAGTTAGAGTTGATATCTATAGAAAGATGGTGCTTGTCCCATGCATGAATGATGAATCCTCTCTTTACGAGAAATTATTGTATATCAAGGAACATATTGGTTATCAATATTTCTCAATGATGTATCCAAGATATAAGGATGCATTGGTAGATATTTGTTAGTATAGAATTGCTAGATTCAGTGTTTGAAATTTGTGTAGCATCGTAAATGTGTCCTCAATGTATAAAAAAACAAATAAGATACAGAAATATAAAATATTGACCATAGTCCCATACATACGTTAACGATAATTTATGAAAGATTTCCACTTGCTGCATGCGAGAGAAACGATTGCTACTTTCTCTTTTCAAGCTCTTTAACAAAGGATAATGTATAAATATATCATTACTACTATTTTAAATCCACCTTTTAAAAAAAAAAGATAGAAAAAAGGAGAACATGAATGCGATGAAGGTTCTAATACTGGATTCTTGTCATCATAATTTTATAGACAAGAATCTACTTTACAGGCCGTCAAGATGCATTTCATTCTTAACTCTAATAAGTGTTTTTCAACACCACATTAGGGCTTATATTATCAAGTCAAATCGATTGTCAGGAACCAGCTTAGTGCAATTTGGATTATGCAATCATTAATCTACTTTTCCTATCTAAAAAAGTTCCTTAATCTACTTTAGTTCAACTTCCTTTTGGCCCAAAAGAAATTAGGTTGACCTTTGGTCAGCAATTGCTGGTATAGCATCAAGACAAAACTCCAAGCCATAATCAACAGGTGTAAAAATCGACAATCAACAGGTGTAAAAATCGACTACTAAAGACTAAAAAAAGGACAAATTAATAAATGGATCGGTATGATAGCAGGTCATGGCTAACAACCCTAATGCGCTCCAACCAAGTATATATTCCATAAAGATCTTTACGGCCTTACCCTAGATTTTGTCTCTCTAACCCTAGATTGTGTGTGTCATTTTCACATTAAATCCATTTTTGGCTAGCTCTCGCTAGATCACCGTATCCAAACACCATCATATATATATATATATATATATTGAGGATTTGAGGTCGTTGAGATCTTATTTCTTCATTGAGTCCTAAGCCAGGTCATTCTTGTTCCTTTGGTGTCTCTCAAGCTTTGGACAAGCACATATCGATATTGCCTTAGGCCATCTCCAGCTGTGGGGGGCTAAATAGCCTCCGGGTTAAATTTTAGCCATCCATAATTACTATTTATATAAATAGTAAGGACTATAATTTCTACCATCTCCAACCCTTAGGGCTGTAATTTTAAATACCCTATTATTTAATTGTTTTTCATTACATATTTATAATATATAGTATTTTATAACTATGCTACTATTTCCACTTATATAATTATTTTTTTGATCAAATATTATAAATTTTTAGATAAGATTTTGTCGTGCCACGTGTCACGTAGTAAGTAATTATTCGGATTCTTGATTACATTTGTTTGTGTGTTTCTCCCAATGTTATCTTGTCAAAATTTTCAGATTTGATTTTACGTGCCACGTGTCAAGATATGCTTCATTTTCGAGATTTTCGACTAGATTTTATGTTCTCTTATCCCGATGTCATATTCTCAAAAATTTCAGCTTAGATTTTGCTCGCTACGTGTCAAGATATAATTCGTTATCGAGATTTTTGTGCAGATTTTATGTCCATGTGGCATATCTTATCTCCGCTCTAAAACTCAATAAAAAGCATGTCTTGGGTTCCATTCTTCACCGTCTCAACTACTTCCTCTTCAATCACTTTCTTTCGTAGATATTTTAATCAAATTCTCCAATGAATTCCAATTGGGCTGCCAAGTGGGAGGAGATGACATCCAAAGAAGAGGAGGAGATGCAAGAAGAAAAGGAGGAGGAGGAAGAAGTTGATGCAAGGCTCCGAATTGCAAATAAAATGATGGCGGATGCTGCAAATTGGTGGGCTTATGAGCAACTTCATCAACAACCACAGTAGGGTGGCTCAGTTGCAGGTCGCGCTTACAAAAACCAACAACGTGGGCAAGCAAACCAAAGGTTGTTGAATGACTACTTCGTGGATAATCCGGTGATTAATGAGGTCGAGTTCAGATGACGCTACAGAATGAGGTGCGAAGTTTTCCTTCGCATGCTAGACGATGTCCAGACTGCCAACCCCTATTTTAAACGGTCATAAGATAGCGCCGGCCAACCCAGCTTCTCGCCCCATCAAAAGATAACATGCGCACTCCGTATGTTGCCAATGCATGCTCAGCAGATTCCTTGGATGAATCCTTTAGGATGCCTGAGTCAACTGCGATCGAGAACATGGGACAATTTTGTGGTACCATTGTCACGATCTACAAGGGGCGTTACCTCCGGGCACCCACCTCAGATGATTTGGATAGGCTTTTACAATGAGCTGAGAGACGAGGGTTTCTAGGGATGATCGGGTCATTAGACTGCATGCATTTGCTGTGGAAGAATTATCCCACAGGGTGGTAGGGAAGCTTCAGCGGCAAAGCAAAAAAACCCACCATTGTTTTGGAAGCCGTGGCAGATTTTGACACATGGATATGACATGCATTTTTTGGGATCCCAGGAGCACAAAATGATATCACTGTTCTCGAGCGTTCACCATTATTTGATGCCCTCACAGCTGGCGAATCACCACACCTGGATTATGAAATCAATGATAAGCATCACAATATTGGTTATCATCTTCCTAATGGTATTTATCCAAAATGGGCGATGCTTGTCCAATCAATTAGGTGTCCTATAACTGAAGAAGAATTGTATTTTTCCACAAAACAAGAGGCATACAGAAAAGATGTTGAAAGGGCATTTGGGATTCTACAAGCACGGTTTGCAATCATTCGACAACCTGCTAGGGGGTGGAGTCTCGCAAAACTCAACTCAATTATGCTTACATGCAGAATACTTCATAATATGGTCGTGGAGGATGAGCGTCATGACTATTATGATGGTGATTCCGACGATGATGAACCTGATCCAAATAGGTCAAGAAGAACTCGGGCAAGAATTTATGATTGTCCAAATTTACCTCGCAACCCGAGAACCGGCCAAATCTCAATGGAGGAATACATGCATCGTTATAGGCTAATACGCTCTAGAGCTGCAAATAATGATCTACAACAAGATCTTATCAAGCATCTTTGGGCAACTAGAGGCCAACGACATCGATGAGCACCTACTTATGAGCGTCGTTTTTTTATCTTTGTTTTGTTTGTGTGTGTGGTTGCAATAATTAACAATTTATTGTCATAATTTGTAGCTTGTTTTCTCATTGTTATATTGTTATGTGGCTTGTTTAATTATGATGAATAAAAGTTGTTTCAATTATACACTTTTTTTAATGTATGACCCCAATGTACCTTGAATATAAATATCAAATAAATTTCTTACCAATTTATTTCTCAACTTGAAAAATACATCTTCATAACCTACAACAACTTAATCTTCATAACCCAAACACTTAATCTAAGCACAAATTTAAATTGATTAAATAAATTAAGCTTCATCTTCATTAGATGGCATTTGTGGACGATAGACATCGGATGTCTCGCCTGAATTTGGAAACAATTCACGTCTTTGGAGTTTGTGGAGAGCTTCTCTTTTCTTCCCATCAAAATACTCTTTACTCCTTGGAGTAAAATCAATGGTTTGCATCATTAAAATAGCCTCTAACCTAGCAACCTCTCTTCGATTCTCCCTTTTCTTCTCTCTTCTCTTCCTTTCCTCTTCCGCCTCTTTCATTTGTTCCGCCATTTCTCTCATTCCGGCAACCATTTCTTCTCCAATGGCTTTGACTTCCGCCTCTTTGCCCTTTTGCCTTGTTTTTCTTGCGGCATTTCTTCCCATAGGCCTAGGAACTTGCGTTTGAGATGAAGTAAAAGAATCCTCAATGGGATCCTCATCCTCCTCCAAAGAAATTGAGGTGTTTCGTTGAACCGGTGTTGGACCAAATTGTTTTTGAGGTGGATCTTGAAACGCCACCCAATCTTTATACAAATTATAACAATTACCAAACTTAAATGGTTGTCCTCCGGAGTCGTCCCTATAGAAACTTTCGGCTTGCCGTTGCTATCAAATTCAATTAATAACAAAAATTGTCACAAAATTAAATTACACAACAAACACTAAATATATATATATATGTTTACAATTTTTCTCCCTAATAAATAAAACAATAAATTAATAAAAATAAAAACTCACTATATCTTGGAGATTAGCTCCGCTTTGATCCCTCCTTTCGGAACGCTTGAGACATTGGTGCCATTTGTTCATGTTTGGAAATATATGTTTTTTCTATCGAGAATTACAACTCTCTTCCGATCTTGCCTTTGGAAGTTTGGTGTCTTCATAATACTCCAAGTATGTTTATTGGATTCGTGCCCAAAGCCATTCCTTTGATTGTTTGGTACCCTTCTCCATATCTTCCGAGACTTTGATATAAGCAATAGTAAGAGCTTCATCTTCTTTGGTATCCAATTTCCTAATTTTTTTTTGTGGTGGATGTCATTTTTGAACAAAGAAGATATGAGAGAAATTGCACAATGAGAAACAAGTAGTATTGGAGTGAGGAGGTAGAAAAAAAATATGAGTGAAGGTGAGAAATGAAAATGGGAGTGAGGAGGTATTTATATGAATATTTGATAGATTTTTTTAATTATTTTTTCTGCAAATTAGCCGTTGCATTCAAGTAGGAAAAAAAAACATTGCCCAACGGCTAGTTTAAAACTGACAAAAAAAAAAATCCCAACGGTTAGACTTAGCTGACATCAACATGCTGATGCTGACATCAGCCATGCAAATACATCAGATTGAGTTTTTTGTGTACAACGTGGTCCCCACACAGCACAAGCCCAAGGGCTAAACAAGGGGCCATATATACCCCAGCCCATAGCCCTTTTAGCCCATCCAAACTCATTTTTGTAATAGCATAGCCCTCAATTGGAGATGGTTTCCCCTATTTTTTGGGCTATATCAACCCCTTAGCCCCCCACTGGAGATGGCCTTAGTCTCTTCAGTCTTGAATAGGGCGGCGCTACCTAGGATTATGCATCTGTCATGTGTTTATTTTGTCTAGCTACCACCCTCAAAATTAATCAAGATGTTCTCGTACCTCATTCTAATACTACTATATAGATCTTGATCTTTTTTTTTTAAGTTAAAAATGTCATCAATTATGCAATTCAGCAAGCAATACAATAATGACTTGCCCATAGGGCTGTAAGAAAAAAAAAACCACCCTCACATAAGCATACTACTCAACACACCCCTAGCACACTAACCTTTTTTTGGTTAAGCCCAAAAACAAGAAACTAAGTTGCCCCAAGAACAACAAGAAGCAACTAGAATCTTGTCAATCTTTCCTACTCAAAAAAAGAAAAGAAAAAAGACCTAACACCCTTTCATAAAAAAGAATGAAGGCCTAAAAGTAAAAAATAAAAATAAAAAAAAACTATAGCCTAAACAGGCCCAATATCCCCACCCCAGGAAAACCCTAGCCAACATGACGACCCTAGCCCCTGCAAAGACGTTGTCGCCGTAGCATGAAGAGCCACCATGCTCACCGACATTAGAGGAGTCCAGACCACGTCAACCATCAAAAAAGACATGCCAGAACCCAACACCAGTCAAATGACCACGATCCAACTCGTCATCATAAGAACATAGCTCCGCTCGTTGTAGTTGAGCACCACCGTCCCCAGATCGAGCACCAACCATGAAATCCATACCAACCACCTCTCTGCCACTCCACACAGTAACAAAAGGAGGAGGCCAGTGGAACCCCATGCCAGTCTCTGATCTGGCCTAGACCAAAACGGTTTTATAGACAACCCAAAGTCAGATCCATCAAACTCTTCACCTACCACGACCATAGAGAGACTTTGACCCGAGCCCAACATCGAATCTTGGAGCACACCGTCAAACCCAAGCTTCAATAATACAAGCGAATCCCCACCACTTCCAGAGCCAATTTGATCCACCACCAAGCCGTCACCAAAAGACGGAATCACTAAGAGAGAATAAAGGGCAAGGACTCTCAGGCAAGCTAGTAGGAAGGAAGCCATCGATGACGGCAAGTGTAGGGAAAGACGTCGCTATCCCATAAACCCTAACAGAGCAGTCCGCTAGGTCAGAAAACAGTAAAATAATGATAATAATTTGATCACTTTATAAATACTAAACTGTCGAGGCTATGGTTAGATAAATGCTAAGTGGTGAAGTTATATGAAGAATAAAATTAGAATTTTGGTAATAACAAAGAAAAGAGAAAAAACTCTCAAATTTCACATAGAACCATTACTATGTAAAAAAATAAAATTTAGGGCGTTCCTCTCAAATGGTACGTGTCTTATTATTGATTCTTTGCTAATACAACACGCTTGACTTTTGAGAATAAATTTGATATGTTTTTAGGGACCCGGTTCTACTAAGTATGAATAAGATGGCATAAGCTAGCATGCTTTAGTATGAACCAATAGAAAAGGGAATAAATGATGCACGTATATCTTTTGTTTTACTAGAACAAGATAGAGTATGGGTCATCATGGGTCGGGTTAGGGCTGGCCCTACCCTAAATTTTAGGGCTTAGGGTCGGGCCGGGTCAGGCCTAATAAAAGTCAACAAAATTTAGGGGCTGGGCTTAAATATGATAACCCTTACCCACCCGAAAGACCCGAGCTGCTAGGACATAAAGAACCGGGTCGGGCCGGCCTTCCGAATAGGGCCGAAATGGGCTGAAAATGGCCTTAACTTGTTTTTTTTCCTCAAAATGTGGCTCGATGATTATATAGGTTATACAACACTCATTATTTTTTATTGATCATATATAATACACACACATACATATATATTGAAATTAACTTATAACATATAAAAGGTGGTTATATTCAATTAGCTATCTCTTAAAATCTCCCAAAATTAATTGTTGGCTAACAAAGGAAACAAAAATTAAAGAAAATAAAGCTTAGGAAATCAATTACAAAGAAATATGTAAGTTGTATGTTATAGAAAAAAGAGAAACATATTTAAAAAATAGAAAAAATAGAAAATTATTAGGGCTTTAAGGGTCAGGTCGGGCTTGGCCCTAACGGACTCAAACGGGTCTGGCCGAAGGGCCGGGCCGGGCTTCATTTGCATGCCGGCTCATACCTATCATATTTGAGAAAGGGTTGAGCAGACTTAGGGGCAAAGGGTCGGGCGGGCTTAGGGCCAAAGGGCCAAATGATTACCCCTAAGATAGAGGTGTTGGGATTTTAGGGACTTTCAGTTTCCCATCCATGAACACATCCATGGTCTTCACAATTGAGAAGCAAGTGGCAACATTTAATAATATACAATTTCCATTCAAGTATTATGAACTGGATTTCAACTAAATGCACTTATAATTATTCATTAAACTCACTTCGGATGCTAACTTTTTAAATCTTGTATGAAATCACGTTTGAACAAAGTTCCATTATACATATCGGTAAGTTGTGATCTGTTGGTAAGTTATAAATTCAACATTGTAAAAGTCATGGATTCGATTCTCGTTGACATATGTAAAAGTGGGGCGGGCTAAGAGTTTTTTTTTTTTTTTTTATAGTTTTATTGCACATCAACTTATTTACATTTATAATGGATGATTAGATAAATTAGATTTCATGTTCATCAAGCTAAGATCTGTTAGGATGATTTGAAAATCGAAGAACCCCCTTGGTCATCATATCTAAGCTAAGGGCTTAGGCTGAGCTAAGTCCTATGGATTCCTGCTTTGATGAGGGTGCAGCAACTTTTGAAGATTAGAATGTTCGTAATTCTCTCCCAATTGAAGACCACAAGAGGTTCGCGAGACCCTTACCATATCCGCAATTGCACGCCCGTTGTGCGAATTGATCGATCTTTAATTCAATTGATTACGCTAAATCTTGCTTTTGTTTTGGTTGCGTTGGTTTTGTTATTTCTTCTAATGGGTCTTGGTTTCATTTCTCCCTTTAGGTGATATCTTTTTATATAACAAATTTCTTCAATTGCCAAAAAAAAAATTGATTGTGACCATCGTTTTAATACCATGTGTCATATACGAAATATCCTTACAAAGTGATATATCGTAATAGGAAATTTTTGTCACTACTTGAGTAACAATTCCATCTAAATAAAAATTCTACTTAACGTATTCATATAGTCCATTAGATGTCTGGAAATTATAATAGAGAGGAGGAAAAAAAATATTTGAATGCATCGACATCAAATTGGGTGATTTTTTTTTTTTGGCTTATTAGCCAATTTGATACCCTAGATTTTACTATAGTGTCAGTTTGCTACTTTAGATTTTGTTCCTACTAATTTGCTACCCTATGTTTTCACAATTAGTCAATATGTAGTGCTAAGTTCTATTTCATCACATTTGCTACCATTTGTTTTCAAACTTAGCCAATTTGCTATCCTCCCGTCAAACTAACTTGTTTTAATTCTTCTATTCCACCGTCTAAACATTGATTAATTTTGAAAACCTATGGTAGCAAATGGCTAATTTTAAAAATTTGGGAAAGCAAATTGGTTAATTTTGAAAGCCTATAGTAGCAAATTTAATGAAATGATAGTAAATTAGTTAAAATTAAAACCTCGGTACCAAATTGGCTAATTTTGAAAACATTTGATAGCAAATTGGTTGATATAAAACTTAGGGTAATAAATTGCCTCTAAAGTTCCTACACCACTTAAACCAATAAAAAAACTATAATAAAAAAGGTAATCTTAGAAAAAATGAAGAAAGAGAGTGCTAGGGTTTCTTCGATAAAACTATATACCTCTGTCCGACTGCATGTCCATGGACATTGTTGTTGTTGGACGAGATTTGACGACGGGTGAACGTGGTAGTTGGGAGGTGGCAGGAGAGATTGGGATTGTTGGGAGGCTGGGTTTCAGTTCTTGTAGGCGAGGGTGGCGGATCAGACAAGAGGTAGGGGATTTGATCACAGTCACTAGGTTGGGATTGGAGGAGTCTGAAGCGACGAGACTACTAGCGGCGGATTCATATCTGGACCTCGACATCAAGGGTTTTCTGGGGCAAAATCTGGTGATGTACAATCTGTTCGAATGCGAATCTAATGTATATCTGGATTGAAATCTTGGTAGGTTGTTGGTCTCTAGTGGATGCGAGGGAGATGACAATGCGACGATGGTTGATCAACGGCATAGGTGGTGGGGGTATGCGGGTGGTGGCCTAGCAGGAACTAGGATTGGCTTCTTTAGTGGGCCCACGAGCTCTTCTGGCCCTTATGTTGTGGACTTGGGCCTGGGCTTTACAATGGGTTGCCTAAGCCTAGTCTTTTGCTTTGGGTCTAGGTTACTTGGATTTTGTTTTTTATATGTTCTATTTTTTACTTTTATTAGATTGTAACTATATGCCGACAATATGTACCTATTGCTTAGTGGCTGGGAGAAGTGGGCATTGTCCCAAGCTGTGCACCTTGGGTGCCTTGTCTGTTTTGGTTAGACGGCAAGTTCTTTGCTTATTGTAATATGGGGTTTAGGCTCGATGTCCTTCCCATGTATTATGTAGTTTTATTAATGATCAAAACTTAAAGATAGCCGTATCTTACCCATTATAAAATAAATAAAACAATTGACACTAAAGTAAAATTTAAGGTATCAAATTGATAATTATGTTTTTTTTTTCTTTGGCAAAATTATCAACACCATATTGTTGAGAAAGAAAAATCATATTTTTGGTTGTCATTTTTTTCGCCAGGCGGAAGTAGGGGTGTAAATGAGCCGAGCCGGAGCGAATACTAAGGTAATCATGTTCAACTCATTTGTTTTTTATCGAGCTCGAGCTGGGCTAAAACTTGAATTTTTTTTCCATGCTCAAGCTCGGCTCAGCTTGAATATTTTTCTTAGGCTCAAGCTAGGCTCAGCTCAACTCAATTTATTGGACGAGCTCGAGCTTGAATAGGCATGTCTTGGCTCATTTGACTTTAAATTAAAAAAAAAAAAAAAAAAAAATTTAAAATAATAATCCAAATTTGATGTCTAACCATCACACAAATCCGCTTTGATTTATTGTAATATAATTTACTTAAATGCTCAGATTCTTCTCCAATTGAAAAGAAAGATAATAAAAAGAATTAAAGATTTGAAATTAGAAAAATTATATTTTTTATTTATATTATAAATTTTCATGAGTCGAGTTTTAATACATGTTGAGTTTTAACAAACTCGAGATACTAAAAAAAATTAAAAAAATTAAAAAAATATATAAAAATATAAAATAAAAAAATATTTAAAAAAAAATGAAGACAATGAGGCGTCTCCGAGCTTCTCGGAGAGACCTTGGTTTTCGAAACCTAGGTTTCGATCTAGCGGCGACGATCTTCCCTCAGGCAAGGCGTTCTTTCCTCACGCAAGGCGGCGATCGTGGAGCGACAAGATGCGGTAGCGCGGGGCGGGGCCTCGGCGTTGATTGTGAGGTGCAGCGCAAGGTTTCTGGGTTGGAGGCCTCGCTGACCGTGTTTTTTGCTGGGTTAGATCCGGTCTTCGAGCCTCGTGCAACTTCGATGGAGGTGGTTGTCGGCTGTGATCGCGGCAGCAGACAAGGCTGGTGGCTGGGATGTGTCAATTGGTGCTTCGATCTGGGCGTCGTCGTTCTGAGATGTCGATCGAAGTTGTTCTTTAAAGGCGGTGATTTTGAGGCGACGGCGATCTCCAGCCAGCTGTGTTCACCCAGACGCCGGTGGACGATTTGATGATGTGGGCTAGAAGGCCGCCGGAACTGATGGTAGTGGTGGAGGCGGAGTGGCAGAAGAGGATGGACTGGAACGTTTCTCCCTTGTGGACTTGGGTTTGGGCCTGAGCTCAACTTCGGGCTGATGGGGCAGAAGCCCTTGGTCTTTATGAAAAAAGCCTCAAAGAAGGAGAAAGTGAAGAAGGTATCTACTGGTATTAGCTCTAACTCGAAAGGGAAGGAGTTTGTTATTTACTAATTTATTTCTGTTGGGTATAAGCCTATGTGCGCCAAGCTTCTATGAGTCTTCTATGACGTTTTTATTCTCTAGTTTGTACCACAATTGCGTGAATGTTAGGGCTAGTTGAATTATTTCCCTTCCATATGAGGCGAGGTTTGTTCTATTCTTGTATAGGCTCGCTTAAATGTGAGCGTCCCAGTGATTCTTAAGAGTTTGTTTTGGTTTAGATAGGTAGTTCAGATTTTCTTGCCGGATGGCTTATATAAACTTTGTAGACTTTAGCCTTTGGCTGTTGATCTAATGCAATCAACTTCTATTTCAAAAAAAAAAAAACTCGAGCTACTTACGAACTAGACGACCCGAATATATTATTGTTCAAGCTCGGCTCGTTGTTATGTCAAGTTTATTATTGAGCTCAAGCTCGGCTCATTTATCTTACGAACATAAACCGAACAAGCTAAAATCGAGCCGAATACGAGTCGAACACAAACTATATCGAACTTATTTACAGCCCTAGGCGGAAGACTGTGAGAATCAGGCCACATGGCGGAGGAAAGGAAAAGTAGAACTCAATTCAACGGCTGTTAACGCAAGCAATATTTCCCTCTCTTTTTTTTGTTGGAAATATTTCTTTTCTGTGCTTCCTACAATGCAACAAACAACTACTCCCTTGCTGACTTGCTATCACGTCTCCATAAAGCTAACCAACCCCCTTGTCCTTCACACCACGCGCCTTGTCAGCATCCTTTATCGAACATTTTCAATTTTCATCTTCCTAGTCTGACTCTTGTTCCTTCTCTCTCTCTCTCTATTTCTCTCTTCTTCTTCTTTTTTGAGAAGCTTCCTTTTTGTCCGAAACTCATGATATAACTAAAGCCTATATTTGAAAAATCCGAGAAAAATAGTATGTGAATTTAACTATTAATTAGATAATAACCTAAAAATTAATTGAAGTAATGTTGTTGTTAATTCACTCAATTGAAAACTATAGACTTTTTTTTTATTATTAAAGAGTACATAATAGTTGTATGTCCATGTTTCATAGATAAGAATAGTACAACAAAGACTACTCTGTTTCAACAATCATAGCTCAGAGTAGTTTAAGCCAACAAAAAAATCTCCCCTTTTAGGCAATCTATTTTATCTAACTGCATACGTCGAGCACGCAATTATGGTACAGTGAAGTCAAGTACTTCTACAGAGGCTCATAGAGACTCCTTTACTAGCATGAACATTATTCCAAATAAATCAACTAGGCATCTAGAATTTCCTTCCCCATAGGGGAGGAGCTCTCAATAACCCAATAGGATGATCTAAAATTGGCATTTTGGACCCAAAGGACTAAGCCTAGAAACTACCAAGGCTATAGGTCCCGTTAGAAGCCCAATCAACCCATCACGCACAAACCCTAGCTGCACTTTTGGTAGCTAGCCTCCAAGATGACGACTCATCTGACAACTCCGGCTTGCCCAGCAGCCTCAATCTGACCAACAGCCACAACGACCATGGGTCCAGCCTCCCCATAGTCAGCACAGCCGGCAGAATCACCGAGAAATCACTTTGGGGGGAGGGTCCAAAACCAACCTCGATTTATAACTTCCTGCACCTCAGCCGCCAAAGCTGCCTCATTCACAGCCGCCCCGTCGCCAAACGCAACATCAATCATCTCAACATCAGCACGTCGCATCAACGTGCCTTTACCAAAAATAGAAAAAGGCAGATTGCTTCCACCCCTACTAGCCTTTCCACTCCAACCAAAATTGCCCGGAGGCCACCCTACAGAAGAGGCCATACCCCCATCGTCCACCCAAGGGAAGAAATCTGCAATGAATCAGGCCCAACAACCACCAGCAAAATGAGGTTTTGATTCGGGTCAAAACATAGAAGGAACCAGACGCTCTGATATGCTTCAGCACCAATACAATCATTCGGAGAGAAGTAAGGGATGCTTCCATGGGTGACAGCTGCTAGCGGCGACTTTAGGGTTTTGAGGAACTCTCTCACTTGTCATGCTACATAGTACTCATACTTTAGTGATTTCATAGCAAGGGTGTAATTTAATTGAAAACTATAGACTGAACCCGACATTCATAAGAGGATTTATTGAATGAATTTTATCTGCAAGTAGCCAAATTTTAGATATCAATGGAAGAGAAAGTTGTAGGTCAAAAAATCTGAGGAATCTGAGAGAAACCGTATGTGAACTAAAATAGCATTAACAAATATAATTGTGTTCAAGGAAATCCAGATTATGTGTCTGGCCCAAACTCTAGGTTACTTGACCTAGTGGTAATAGGGTTATAGAAGGATTTAGAATCTTATTCAATGTAGAATTACTTTCCTTGTATGTTCAGATTCTATGCATTGTAATCCTATATATAAAGAGGCCCCTATTATCAATGAGAATATACAGCAATTCTCTCTCAATTCCGTTTCTCTACAACACATTATCAGCATGAAGCCCTAACCCTGAAACAAATAGCCAAAACCCTAAATTCTCAATCCTAAGATCCTCAGCATCCTCGTGACATCCCTGCAGCATCCTCGTGGCCACTCGACATCCCCGCAGCGACCCCACAACAGTCCTCGCGGCATCTCTGCAGCGTCCTCGCGGCCTCGCGGCATCCTTGCAGCGACCCTACAGTATCCCTGCACTGCCAAGCCAACAACTTTTCCGGCCAAGATTTCTGGCATCTTTTCGAGGTAAACTTTTCTAAAATTTCCCGTTTTTGAAGTTTTTCAATTTCTTCTTCTTTTCTTGGGGACTTGCAAACTCCTTTCTTCTACCCCCCTTTCTTCATCATAGGGGCCGGGAGACCTAATTAAGCCGAACTGTGGGGGTTCGTGCTCACTCCAAGCTTGGAGCTTGTTGAGATCTCTAAACTTAGAGTTTGTAGAGAATTTATGATCGACCACTTACGTCATTGTTTCGATATAATCCAATATCACTTGGAATTGAATTTCTTGGAAGCGATTACGCTCAGAAATTCCAAATTTCTTGGAAGCGATTACGCTCAGAAATTTCAAATTTCTTGGAAGCTACTACGCTCAGAAATTTTATATGTTTTCGTGGTAGCCTTTTACGCTCCGAAACTAACCCTAATTTCTTGTTCTCTTTCAGGATGAGTAACCTGAACAAACCGGACTTCGCTCCATTGGGAACAACTGGCTCTGGATATTACAAGTGGGTTCGTGATGTTAGCCAGCATCTCAAGGCCAATGGAATCCTGGATACGATTCTCGAGCCTAGGCAGGACGTGCTAACTGTTGAGCAAGCTCAAGCTTTGGCAGCAAATATAGCAGCCTTAGAGGCAAATAAGGTGAAAGCCATCATCCTAATGACTCATCATATGGATGATTCACTCCAGTACGAGTATATGAATGAAGAAGACCCCAGAAGGTTGTGGGTCTCACTCGAAGAAAGATTTGGCAACGTCCGTGACTCCTTGCTTCCTGAACTAGAAGTGAGATGGCATAGCCTCCGCTTATGTGATTTCAAGTGAGTTCTTGACTACAACTCGGAAGTACTTAGCATTAAATCCTTAATGGAATTCTGTGGTAAAGAGATCACAAATGCGATGTTGATTGAGAAGACTCTCTTTACCTTCCCCGTCTCTGCATTGATGGTTTCTAAGAACTATCGAATCGATGTTGCTGCAGGACGAATCACAAGGTTTCATGGGCTCATTGGAGTTATGAATGCCGCGAAAACCATGACAACATCCTTGTGAAGAACTATAATTCGAGATCCGTGGGAACATAGCATATTCCGGAATCCAATTATAGTCACGCCCCAAAGAAAGCGCGTCAAGAGCGAAACCTAATATTAGGAATACATTTGGACGTTCTGGTCCATATAATCGCTCTACTTGGGAAGGTAACCGCCAAAATAGGCCAACACGGAACTGAAGAGGTCAACGTGGAAAGAGAGAGGGAGGCAACGCCTTTGGCCATGTTGGTGGCTCCACCAACACTAAGAGCCATCTAAATGACGCTTTCAAAGCACCTCAATCAATGGAGTCTGAGCAAAGAGATGTCTGTTCTTGATGTGGAGTATCCGATCATTTGGCACAAATTTGTAGAGTTCGTGCAGAAATTGTCACCGCCTACAAAGCATATTGTGAAGCAAGAGAAGCTCACAACGTGGAACAAGAAGATCAAGATGATGATCTAGAATGAAGGGTTAAAGACTACAAATCTGGCTGGGATCAATAGATCGCCAATTCTGTTTAAGTCTTTATTTTTCCAAGAGATGTAATAGGCAATCGCCATATTATTTTTATAGTAAATGCCTATGGTTTAGTCTTTCTTCAAAGTAGGCTCACCCAAAGTAACTGTGATATCTCGGATGGTTCTGAGATTAGTGGTACTTAAGCGAGCATTGCTCCACCGATATCTCTCTACTTATCTGGTCACGTTTATTTTGGAAATACCGAAAGAAGTTAGACGACTACCATTGTTTTGCATTAGCTAGCATTTTGGATTAGATTTTCTTTGGTAAAAGAGACAATGATGTAACTCCGTTGGCTTATGAATATAATTTCGAGTTCTTTTCATTATGACTCCATTTTAATTCAGAGCATATGACTTTGTGACTAAGTATTAATTCAAGGACATGGAATAGCCCAAGTTCCCATTGCCAAATGGCACCTTGATTACTGTCACAGAAACTCTCTACGCTCTTAGGGAAAATCACACCTATGAATAGCTAACGGATTCCATGCAAAAACGCATGTAAACAACGGAGATGAGTTCCTTTGCAATACCTCTAATGAGGGCTAACAAAGGCACATCTTAGAGAAGTTTATGTGTCTCTCTAGTGGACTCTGTGTCACTATTCAAGCTATTAAATCCAATAAAATTATAAGAGAAGATCTCTTGGATTTAGACACATATTGGCTTTGCCACGACAGGATAGGTCATTCTGGTCATGATATGATGATCCGTCTACTTTAGACTTTACACGGACATCCATTCTTCAGAATGAGAAGAAGCAAGAATCGAAAATCGATTCCTCGACTTAATAAAACAGCAACAATTGCAGCATCTGGCGCTACAGCCATCTTGGGGCGCTACCCATGGCCATGACACCATGGAAGTCCCTTCCCATGGTCATGACGCCATGGATGATTCTCCCCATGGTCGAGACGCCATGGATGCCACTTTCCATGGTTCCAACGCCATGATGGGTGATGTAGTCACACATTTTGCTTCTAATAGCGCTACAGACGCTCAGGCCCAACCAAAATCCTCATTGGTTGCTTCCAAGGCATCTCGCTCATTTTGCAAAGCTTGTTCCTTCGGGAAATTAGGACTGAGACCGTCCTATGCAAATGATATGAAAATACTCATTATGTTCTTACATCGAATCCGTGGGGATTATGTGGATTGATTCAACCAACTTGCGGACGTTTAAATATCTCATGATGTTGGTTGACACGCAAACACGCTGGTCACGTGTTGTGCCATTGTCCACTTGTAAATGCTGCTTCTGATACACTCCTAGCAAATACCATACGACAACGGGCTCACTCTCCGGATCATCTTATTCCGTCAATTGGACTTAATGATGCTAGAGAGTTTACATCGAAGACTTTCGATGGATATTGTAATGGGATTGATGTTGGACATCACATTCTCATGAACACATCCAAATGGTTTCGAGGAAACGACTACGATGGTAGTCAAGACATTGGTAATGCGCACCAATCTCCCTATATCTGCTTGGGTGATGCAATATCACATGTAGCTATGCTAATTTGTGTACGACCTACCACCACTCAATCTATGTGTTACAGCTAGTGACTGGGTATAAGTATTTTGTACTTAAGCACATTTGAGTGAGTCATTTATGTGCCATTTGCGCCGCCACAATGCACTATAATAGGTCCTTACAGACGAATGAGAAAATTGGATTTGAGACTCCAACCATCGTCCGCCACTTAATGCCCTTGCTAGGCGATCTCCTTACCGCTAGATTTACGGGTTGTCACTCTGCTGAGACAGTCTTCCCGTCGTTAGGGGGAGATAAGAACATGGATGTTCAACAGGAACGACAGGAATTGTCGTGGTCTGTCCCCACTATGTCTCATCTCTATCTCTACTAAAAGTGACGAGATCACACATCTACTACAAATATGCCTGCAAGGAAGTATGTCCCTACAAGAGGACGTAGCGCCATCCTACACGGAGGTAGGCATGGTGCCAACGCCAAAGAGAGTGGCACTCTGGCGTTACAGGTCATGGCTCCAGCTAGGATGCATGGGAGGCCCGTGGGTTCGAAGGATACTTTGGCACAACTCAAACCTTGGATCATCGACACTCAAAATCCGTCTCATGAGTATCTTTCGGATTATGGTTATCGTTAGGGGACGCCTCAACGTCAGAACCACTCCTGAGAATACAGAGCTCTATGAAAATTACACTAGTGTACATGAAACGTGGGATAGAAACTCCATCATAATTGATGTAGACGTATTTCGTTGCACATGAGTTTGTTGAGTGCGATGATATCGAACCATGCTCCGTTGATGAATGAATGTCAACATAGAGAGATTTGGCGTAAATGGAAAGATGCGATTTAGGTTAAGTTGGATTCTCTAACGAAGATGAAGGTTTTTGAGCCAGTGATGCCAACACCTCATATCATAAAACTTGTTGACTAATGGGTCTTCATTAGAAAGCGTGTTGAGAAAAAGATATGGTAATCTCGCCTTACGGCGCAAGGCCTCTCACAAAAACGCCCTGGAATCGACTACGATGAGACATATTCTCTCGTAATGGATGTCATTGCACTCCACTACCCTGTCAGTTTGGTAGTTTCCAAATACCTGATCATGCAGCTTACAAATGTGGTCACTACGTACCTATACGGGGATCTAGATACAGAATATACATGAAGGTTCATGGTGAACTTCATCTACCCAAGTCAAGTGGCTCTAAACCACGGAGCGCGTTTACAATAAGGTTGAAACGCTCACTAAAGTGACTACTTGATTGGGAAAGGATATGCCCGTGCGTTTCCATAACAAGTTTCGGATTCTATCGCGGTTCATGTTGGACATGACCTTCATTGGAAGCTCTTAAAGAGTTAAGGGAAACTGCTGAACACTTGAAATCCGAGTTTGAGATGAAAGATTTTGGGAGAACACGATTATGTCTCGGTTTGAAACTTGAGCATCGTGTCGATGGATGCTTAGGCATTTTGACAAGGTCAAGCCTTCAAGCACCCCCATGATCGTCTGTAGTCTTGATTCTGAACGGATCCTCTTCGTCCGAAGGATGATGGCGAAGATTGCTAGAGGCAAAAGTGCCTCACTTAAGTGCAATACACGCATTATTGTACTTAGCTCAATGCACAAGACCGGACATCTCATATGTTATGAACTTGTTAGCTAGGTATAGTTATGCGCCAACGCGACGCCATTGGATTGGTGTAAAAGATATTTTTCGATACTTGAGATGTACGATCGATATGGGTTTGTTCTATCCCTACAGAAAGATGATGGATTCGGACCCATCACACACCAGAAACGCCTCCAATGCTGGCCTGCGTTTCCTATTCCCACCCCAAAACAATATGTGTTTTGGAAGGTTTTACTGATATTGGGTATCTCTCTGACCCACACAAAGGTCATTCCCAAACTGGTTAAGTGTTCACCATAGGTAAAGACCGTGATATCTTGGAGGTCTACAGAACAGACCCTAGTCGCTATATCTTCGAACAATGTAGAGATTATTGCTCTTCACGAAGTGGTTCGTGAATGAATGTATATGGATTGGATCCATAATTACGCATGTTTGAACAGTTGTGGTTTGAAGTCTACCACAGATGAGCCTACGAGCATATAGGATAATGTTGCTTGTTTTGAAGCAAGGCTACATCAAAAGCGACAACACCAAGCATAATCAACAACAACAAACTCTCCTCAAGATAAAAGTGAACTAGGTTCAATCTGAGGACAGTGCGGCAGACTTGCTCACTAAGTCATTGCCTAAATTCCACTTTCGAGAAATATGTTGGTAGCATCGTTTGCGGAAGTTATCCGAATCCCTATGATCGTAGTAATCAGGGGGAGATGCAGATATCAGGGGGAGATGTCTACATGTATGGTCTCGAAACGTGAAGGGTGTTTTGTGCTCTTTTTCCCTTTCGATCGAGGTTATTTTTGTCCCACTGGGTTTTTGTTACTCGGCAAGGTTTTTAATGAGGCAACGAGAGAAGCACCACGTTTGGGCGACACAAAGGGGAGTGTTCAAGGAAATGCAGATTATGTGTCTGGCCCAAACTCTAGGTTACTTGACCTAGTGGTAATAGGGTTATAGAAGGATTTAGAATCCTATTCAATGTAGAATTACTTTCCATTACGGAGGTTGCAAAATGACAATTTTTGAAGGATATTTTCGTCCTTTCATGCCTTAATTTTATTTATTTATTTTTCCTCTGTCTCTCCCTATGTTCTTCATTCTTCCTCTTTCCAGATCAAACACTGCACTGAATCGTGACTTTCAAACTCATTCCACCTATAATCATATCATTGCAGCCAAGCTAGCTTTAAAGAACATGTATTATGATTTTCGTTCCCCCCCCAGTTTAACTTGCTTATTTTGAGTTTTTTTTTTTCTTTTTTTTTTTGCTTTTACTGATCTGCAATGGAGAACATTGCATACTCTCTGCTCTTAATTGTTTAAGCTTTAATTGTTCCCGTTTACAGATCAACTGCATTTGCATTCCTAATCCGGTGCTCTAAACTCAAGATTTTGGGACCAACTAGCTTCATCCATAAACAAAAGAGAGTAAAGTATGCACACTTCTTTAATTTCCTTGTTTGATTGTCATTCCATTTGCTCGATCTATTTCTTGTTCTTGTTTTTTTTCTTTTTTCTTTTTCTTTTATACTGTAGCTTTTTCTCCCTCTGATCGATCGCGGCTTTTCTTTTGCTAACCAGAATGGTGGCTCCTCTTTGGCTATCAAGAATCTCTGTAAGGCTATGACAGCAAAAAAGGCATCGATCAGAGATATCAGATAACAACAAAGTCAGGGGGATCAAAGCGTTTTGAAGGTGATTAACCATAATTAAGTCAAAATTATCAAAAATAACCCAAAATCTCAACTGCTGCCCCATCACAATTCACATGTAATAATCAAGAACAAGCAAGTAAGCATTTTTCGAAAGCAAACCAGAATTACACACAAACCCAACTACCGCCAATGGTGAAAACGCATCATTAAACACCCAAAACCCAGAAACATGAGCAAATTACAAAGCTGAGCAGCCCAAATGAAGATTGAAGACATTGAAACGTCAATGAGGAAAAGAAGGTCATACGAATGTGAGGATTGCACTTGAAATTATAACTAAAATTGCGCCCAAGCTCAAAAACGCTCATCGTGTGCTACAAATCAGACCTAGGTTTCTTCACAAAAAAAAAAAAAAAATAATAATAATAATAATAATAATATGGGTTGCTTGACCCCAATACAGAACACAGCAGATGGGATAATGGAGGAGGCGTCTTCCCCCATCGGATCATCGTCTTTTTGGGGCTTATTCTCCATGGACTCTTCTTCTTCTTCTTCTTCACATTCTTGTAGTTCAAGCTTGGGGCTTTCGAGTTGAAGAAGACAGAACTAGAGAGAGAGAAAAAGAGAGTGAGAGAGATAGAGAGAGACAGAGTAAATGGTAAATTGGTCATTTTAAGTTTAAAATTTCTAACCGACAACCTTTATAATAGAGCTAACGGCCAAATGTACCAATCTTTAGTCGGACAAATAACATCAGGTACTGTATTGATGTCTTTTGAAGTTTAGAGCAAGTCCACCCGTAATCAAAAAATGTTAAGTTCGAAAAGTCAAGGAATCGACTAGTTAAGTTACTGTTCACTGCCACTAGATATGGGTTTCCACCCGTTTTGTTTCTTGACCAGTTAAGACTGTTCATTGTCACTGTTCATTGAGTGTTTTTACTGTTCCTTTTCACTCTTCATTGTTTGTTTGTTTTTTTTTTTTCGCGGCGCCACGCATCAAGCTTCCGTGAGCCACGAGCTGCCTTCAGTCACGCAGTGTAGGGTGCAATGCATGACTTTAGCCACATTCTTCCTTGGGACGAGCTGGCAGCCCTTCAGACCCAATCAAGGATTTAGTCATGCTGTTTTTTTTTATTTTTTATTTGGACTCAGTCAAGAAAAGCCAACAAATGGCTGGGCAAACCCATACAGGTGGAAGACCAATTTTCCTTGTAGCCAGTCAACACATCGTCAATCTTTGTTGGTGCCCGGTCAAGGGGCACAGGTGGAGTTGCTCTTAGGTACCAAAAGTTATAAGGAGGCAAACGTCAGGCACCGTTGCCTAGAGCGTATAGAACCACTCGCTGCAAGCCGCGAGTAGGCATCCCCATCCCCTAAATTCAACTTATATCAAAAACACCACATAAATTTGCTTTTAATATATGAGATTAAAATTTAATCACCACCAATACTTTAGTGGTGATACCACCACTCAATATAGAACTGGCTCAATATACTACCACTAAATGTGTTATAAAATATAATTATAGTTAATCATGATATTTTATTAAAAAAAATATTTTAAGGATTCAATTAATTGTACATGACTAGTCAAGTTCTAAGTTATATGATATCACCATAAAATAAAAGTGGCGATGAAATTTGAATCCCATAAATATGTATTTATATCTTTCCCCTTCCCCATTGCCTACCTCCCCCAAAAATCTCTGCACACACCCAGAAGAAACTAGCCTTGAGAAACAGAGCCAAATCCTTTTCCTTAACCTTCACGCCTCCATTAAAAGCTTAAAGCATCTCTCTTTCTAAGCTTCTCTCTCATAATTACTCTGTTGCTCTCGCTTTGTCTTCTACGCATTTAAAAAGGGTCCTCAGTCTTCTCAAAACCCTCAGCACTGATTCGAAGCTTGCTTTTCTTTAAACCCCTCTTTGAATTCTTTGAATTCCAAATCCCCCCCTCTGTTAAGTTTCCCACCTCATCTTTCCTCAGCAAAACAGAGCAAGAGAAACAGAGCCTATAAAACAGAGCAAGCAAAAAGAAACCAGCAGAGGTTTTTCCACTTTCTCTCTATTTCCCTATCCCAAATCTTGTTCACTCTCCCTCATTTTCTTGGACTCTGCAAAATGGGTTCTTGCAAAGACGCGAAACCGAATTGTGGGTTCGTTGAAGGGCCTATAATCGTAGGTGCAGGACCATCTGGTCTCGCAGTAGCTGCTTGCTTATCCAACCATGGCGTCCCTTCTTTGATTCTTGAGAAAAGCAACTGCATAGCTTCTCTATGGCAACAGAAGACTAACGAACGACTCAAACTTCATCTTCCCAAACAGTTTTGCCAGCTTCCTCTCGTGGGGTTCCCTGAAGATTTCCCAAAATACCCCACAAAGTACCAGTTCATTTCCTACATGGAGTCCTATGCATCCCACTTCTCAATCAAGCCGAGGTTCAACCAGGCCGTCCAAAACGCTGCGTTTGATACGACATCGAGGCTCTGGAGGGTTCAGACCCAAGATTTCGAGTACATTTCCCGGTGGCTTATTGTGGCCACGGGAGAAAATGCTGAGCCGGTGATTCCCGATATTCATGGGATTGACAAGTTTAAAGGTCGGATTCTTCATACCAGTTTGTACAAAACTGGGGCTGATTTCATAAATCAAAGGGTTTTGGTTATTGGGTGTGGGAATTCTGGTATGGAAGTCAGCTTAGACCTTTGCAGATCATACAATGCAATCCCTCATATGGTTGTTAGGAACACTGTAAGTGCTCTGTTCCTTTTACAGTTTCACTGTTTCGGTTTCATTGTTTGGGTGTTTTTACCATCCGGGATATCGTTAGAGTTAACGTTGTTTTATTTTTAACATTACAGGTGCATGTTTTACCAAGGGAGATGTTTGGCTTCTCAACCTTTCAGATAGCAATGACACTTCTCAAATGGATTCCGGTAAAACTCGTGGACAGGATCCTTTTACTGGTGGCTAGTTTGACTCTCGGCAACACGGATCAGTTGGGCCTCCGGCGGCCCAAGACCGGCCCAATCGAGCTCAAAGCGGCCACCGGAAAGACCCCAGTTCTCGATGTCGGAGCATTGTCACAAATAAAATCCGGCAAAATAAAGGTACTTTTAGTGCTATAGCCAAAACAAAGGGTAATATCGATAGGGTTCTGTTTTTGTTTTTACAAAGGTTTGGGATTGGCTAATGGCTTTGATAAATTGTAGGTGGTTGAAAATGTGAAGGAGATAACAATAAATGGAGCCAAATTTATGAATGGACAAGAAAAGGAGTTTGATTCTATAATCTTTGCAACTGGGTACAAGAGCAATGTGCCTACTTGGCTCAAGGTGAGCGTTACCAGCTGCACTTTTTTAGTTTTTCCTTCTATCTTATTATGAATCACCTGTCCCTCTCTTGGACAAATGCATTAGAGAGAACACCCCTTGGTGTCCCCATAACTACAAACCCCTTCTTTTCTCCATGCCGAAAAGAATAAACCCAGTTTCGGGTCTTGATTCTGTGCTCTTTACCCTTTCTGAATATCCCAAAAGGAAATTAAAAAATGATAAACGTTCTATTTGTATAGTCTAGCTAATGCATGCTTATTTGGATTTTTTAAATTCAGGGTTGTGATTTTTTCACCAAAGAAGGAATGCCCAAAACGCCTTGTCCTAGCTGTTGGAAAGGAAATGATGGACTTTATACGGTTGGCTTCGGAAGAAAAGGCCTCTCCGGAACGGCGTACGACGCCGTTAAGATAGCAAAAGACATTGCTGACCATTGGAAGACAAGCAAGGACTACAAGAGTAGTATTACTTCTTGTGATTCCCATATCATTCTACTGAAATGACGACGACGAAAATAATTTGTATAAAAAGGAAAAAAAATGGAGTTATTCTCCGAGTTAGGTGTATTTTTTAGAGGGGGGAATAGTTAATTTTTCACCTAGCTAGCGAGGCTTTGTACCAGTTCAATTTTCTTTTTTACTTTGGGTTTCATGTATATGTAACAATTTTGCTTGGGGCATCACATCTCCTTTCGGCCACATGTATGTTCCTTAACTTTGTACAAATAATTTCAGAAATAGAATGTTATTTTTTAGCTCCAGAATTCAGGACAAATTTGAGGACAGTGACAAGTCAACAAGAAGCGAATCATGGTTATCATTGATCGATCATTGTCTAGATTGTATATTCGTCTTGTTAGTTTTCATCGATCTCCTAACCTTTTACCTTGCTTTTCTTTTCAATCAAAGAAGAGGGGGTGAATTAGCACTTGTACTGTGTACTAGATGTTTTAGATATATTGCCCATTGATGACAAGGACAGAAGAGAGTTTGGTTGCGAATCGTTTCAAATGTGCTCTAAGCTGTCCTAAGAATCTAAGATAGGAGGTTTTGCCGTGATAAAACTCTAAAGTTGTTCGGTGCTGTTATAGATTGTTAGCCTAAATTCTTTCAAGATGAAGGTTTCTGCAAGGCAAAAGTTCTATAGTACGTGCATAGAAACCTTAAACATTTGTCTTGTTGATTGTTCATCCGATTTAAGAGAGATTTTAGTTCGTTGGTCATTGTTTTTCCTTCGGTGGTGCTATTTGCCAACCCCGTCTCTTTACGTTGAACAGGGTTGGCGAAGATGATGAGAAGTGAAAATGACAGTTTGGTGTGTCTAAGGTAACTACCGATGCTCCGGGTCTAATCCAATCCGACGACATCTTCAAAATAGGGGAAAGATGAAATTAGGGCTTGTCTTAGCTTCGTATGGGCAACACAATAACGAAGGGGGGTTAGGGTTGCGAATTCAAACCCTAATATATACCCTACGATATACGATGTATATAAGTTTAGGTTTATGAATTCACATATCATGGTTCCAACCAATTACTTGTAGAACGCTAAACTCTTTTGTTTATAAGATAAGTATTGCAAAGGAGTTACTTGAGGGTTTCGCAATTTTTGTATTAGTGATTATATAACTGAAGTCTTTATTATTATAATCATTTGTGTTATTGTATGCATGAAGCGACATATAACTAGTTTAAGTATTGTCTTTCTCACATGAATGAATTTTCTTCTATTGATAATGAATAGAAATCAGAAGGAGAAAATTCTGCTATCCACCCGGGGTGGATTTCCACATGGGCATTAGGGTTTAGGGATTTAGAGCTGGCAAAGTTACGTTTTTAAGTAGTTCAACAAAAATTGCATTCAAGTTACCTATGTATTCATCATGCATTCATGCACGTCATGATGATGTAACCTTCGATTCTTAAACTTTGTAAATTGGAAATTGTCTACTAGAGCAGTGTCCATCTTGGAGTGCAACCATGCTACTCTCACAGTTACTTACCCCATCACAAATCTCATTCACTTCGTACTTTGCTTCTCCACTCTCCTGGGCAAGGCTCCAGCGTATAGATCCGGTGAATGGATGAAATCATTTTCCTTTTCTCTTTCTATGTAATGGAATACAGCCTTGTAAGTTTTACCCCCTTAGAATCTTTTTCAGCTTGAGGAATAATTTGGACGCAATAATTACCCAATAACTACGTACTCCAATCTTCGAAAACTCAAGGTTGAATCTCCTGGCGTAATTTTGGTAAAAAAAAGAAGGGTTCCACGTGCACGCCCTATCACTCAGGCATTGAGCGAGGAGACGGAAAGATTTGAGACTAAATTTACTGCAGGTAGCTGAGCTGTCTCAACTGTGCCTGGACTGTGCAGCTCAGCTATTTAATTTCTTCTTAGCTCACTGTGCTGCCAGCTTTCTATCACAGTCCCATCAACGACGAAGACTCCTCGGTTATCCAACAGAGAAAGAATTCCATTAAGATTATCATCAATGCTAGCTCTATTTTTTGCAGGCTATATGTAGCCTCTAATCTGAACTCATTGAATCAATTCAGAGTTCAGGAAATTTTAATCAGATTTAATTTCTTCTTTCTATGTCTGAGATAAGATTACGTGTGAGCAGTTTAGGAGGTCGAATATCACTCATAGACTCGCTGCTTTGATCTTTTTTTCTTACCTTAATATCTGCCATGAATTGTGTGTGATATTTGTCGGATATTAGGATTGTGACCATTTTGATGATTTAAACTGAGGGCTATTGAAGCGTTGGACAGCTGAAATGATTAATGAGGGAAACGGGGCATGTTAAGAGATTTACTTGTGTATTTTCTGAAATCTCTATCTTTGATGTTCATCGCACTCAATTTATATATAAAAGAGAATTAGGTCGCATATCACTGTAACTGTTTAATCTAATCTCCATCTCTATCGCTAAGAAACTTTTGCAGTATAATTGTTTATAAAGATAAAAAGGTGAAAAACTAGATGTTAAAGTTACGTGTTCAACAAACTAATTATTTATTAGTTCCTTATAAAAAAAACAAACTAATTATTTCAAATTAATTAAAATACTTTTATAAAAGAAAAATCAGAACCAGGTATTGCATGATAACATTTCTAGACGTGTTAAACACTAAGAAGATAACATGTTAATCAAACTTTGTATTAATTAAGTGAAAATAGTATAAGATGGACGCACACATATATATATATGGGGAATGATGCTGCAAGTTGGTAGAGTATCTCAGCGCGCTCGAATTGCATCAATCAGTTAATATATACAAGGCAGTACGCAGCTAATACTGGTCAATAGTCTGGAATGCATAGGGCTAGAGCTAGGTAACATAACAGGGCATGCAATGCAAAATCTCTCTCTCTCTCTCTCTCTCTCTCTCTCATGGTCGATCATGATCGATCATCAACATACGTCGGTCTCAGTCTCAATGATATTTCTCTCTCACTCACACTCAGTCACTGATAATGGAGACAATGAAGGACTCTGACCACTCTATTCCCCACCCCCCCCCCCATATAGTATTAGTCACGATACGATCGTACGAAGCTATCAGGCTACCCCAGCAAGGAAGCTACATGATTCTGAAATTAAATCACACATATTTTCTGGTATTCGATCTCTCTGCCGCCGTATAAAAGACAACGAAGGAAGGAGAGTGGGGTGAGATAGTGATGATAGAGATATGAGGGTGGTGGAAAAGTCAGGAAGAGAGTTAAATACGGTGGTGCTTATTGAATTCGAAATCCAGTTCACACGCTTCCAAGCACACCTTCCTGTGCAACTTACGTCACTCTTCTCATACTGACTCATTTCCAGAAAACGCAGGAGCTCAGAGAGAGAGAGAGCAGATTGCATGGTTGATTCATTAATTTAATTAATGGAGGATAGATCCATCGATGTATCAGTATCTGTGATGTAGATAGATTCAATTCATACCTCTTCTTTGCATGCACAGTATGATGTCATGACTCTGGCGCTTTGTCATTCTACCCGGCCCTCCGTCACTGTTGCTCGCTCCCCACACCCCTCCCTGCAATCCTACTTTATAGCTTACGTGACCAAGAATTTCTTCTGTCCTTTCTTTCACTGGCTAATACTATATTTATATACTGTATCTATGACTTTGTTAATCAAGACGCTATATATTTTTCAAATTTTATTGTTATTTGTTTTCCGGGGTGAATAGATAAAGTAATTAATGGAATATGACTAGTACTAACTCGACGTACTATATACTGGAGTTCTAGTGCATGGCTCCTATTTCTGAGCGTCATCAACACTGTACCCTTCTTATTAGCAAAATTATGGGCTCATTCGTATGTATTGCGAGCAAAGGGGCGGTGGCATATTGCTTTGCTGATTTGGTCGTCAACGTTGCAGTGATTTTTGGGACTCTCCTATCCTGATTGTTTCTTACAATTATTTGATGAAGATGCCTCCGGAGTTTCTAGACTTGTAATGATGTAATATCGACCTTAGGCCATCGTATGAGATTCTTGCATGCAAGTTTTTTGAAGCATTTTGATAAAAGGTTTGCTGAAACTCAAGGTAGAGTTGAAAATCATTGTTTGAAAATGAAGAATCAAGAATAGATCTGAGAACTGTTTGAATGATGATTTTACATTGATACAAAGAGTACATATATAGATTTGAGCTAACAAACCGCTTAACAGAGTTTCTAACAACTAGTTTCTTCAGAACTATGCCATATGATGCCCTCATGCACTAGGTAAATTTTATTAACATCAATGCATTCAACTTCCAATAAATGACAAAATGATGGAAATTCTTATGTGCCTACGTAGGAGAAATTCTTAGGTAAGGCAGGCATGCCACGTGGTTGGTACGCACAACTAATAATTTTTTTATTTTTTTTTAACAAAGGGTTAGTGCAGCTGCCCTCTGCCCTCTGCCCTCAAGCCTTGATTAATGAAACTGCTGAATATAAAGAGGGAGAACATTGAGCCTAAACCCTGATTATAATAAGTATCTAGAGTATGTACCGAAATGATATCATGATTCTTTACAAAATACATGTATTCTAATAAGCACCAACTAGCAAAGAGTGCTCTACTGACTACTTTATTTGTTCTAACATAGCGATGACATAACAGAAAGATAACTCGATATGTAACCCGATTACAACGTAGCAGAATTACCAACTGCACAGTTTTCCTACTATGTTACTGCCGGATGATAAATTAGACCACACTTAGCTTCACCCAGCCACTACGCAACAACGACCAATTGACGAAGCAAGAACTCGCCAATTATGTAGAGTATACAAGACACTTTTAGTGCATACACAGGCATAAAGGCCGATACTTATTACTTGCTAAACCAAACTAAAAAACATAAATAAAAAATATTTTAAAGAAGAAGAAAAACAGCGAAAGTTAGGCCTAAGAATTGAGCCCAAACCCAATCTAACCAAAAACAAGACAACAAACAAGGGCCAAAGCTAACTCCCAAGATGGTTCCAGAAGCCCACCATCCCAGGCAGGCCCAACTTCACTACCACCATTGCAACAACCATGCCGGATCGCTGCCTCCCGTCGCAGCAAAGGTAGACCTTCATTGCTTCATACCGGTCGTGCTGCCAGACTAGATCGCCCACCACTCACCGCACGGCAACCACGATTTGGCAATTCTGTCGTCTCCGCAATCCATCGTTGCCAACGGAGAGACTCGAGATGAACCCAATCTCGCACCCCTACCTCCCCATTCTTCGACCATCCTCTAATATGATCTAATTCATTGCGTCTTCCACCAGATCCGACAACGACCTATGAGATTAGCCCCCGCGATCTGCCCTTAGATCCCCAACCCTCTCCGTCAACACACCTCGGCTTGAAACTTTGAGCCAATATGGCCCTTGAGAACCCCATCAACTTCGTCCCACAAACCTTACGCCAACAATAACGATTCCCATCCGACACCAGTGTTACCGAACGCATCACCGACCATAGATGAGGAGACTATTTGAACCCCTAGTGGCTTTCTCTTGTTCTCTCTCAGTCGTGCTTGTAATTTTTGAGTTATTTTGAAAGTGTTCCAATCATGTTTCTATGTCTCTTAATTGTATTATGAAATTATCCATGTTTTATTAAAATGAAATACACAAAACACCCATACTACCCCCTGCCCGAGCACTGATTAGCTAGGCGTATAAATCATGTGGCACGCTTGCCATACATAAAATTATCTCATAATGAAGCTGTATACATTTATGTCACATGTGACATTAGAGAACTGAAATTTTGACTTCAAATAAGGTTGGAGGCGGTTAAATTATGACCATTAATCAATACTATTTGTATGAATAATAATTTCTGGTGGAGCTAAAATTCTAGTCTAACGTCAATTTAACTATTCCTAATTGGAGAGGGCCTTTATCACAAAATTCACTCGCGTAAGGTAGGAAAAAATTACCACATGCCAGAGACACACACAGACACATGTATATGTATCTATGTATGTGTGTAGGGCCATTCCACTAAGGAATCTCTTGTGGGACCCACTTTTCGATAGTATTTCTGCACATTTTCAGTCAAATTGATGATCGTTAAGGTATCAAACTAGATTAAATCAATTGACGAACCGAATCTATATATCCAACTTGAACCGCTCGTGTTCATAATTGTAAATCATAATTATGAATGCCTTAATGATTATCAATTTAGCTGAAAATTTACAGAGATGATCTACTCACATATATCTAAAAATTAAACAGTTAAAATGTGAATATGTTACCGAAAAATAATGAGCGATCCCTTAAAATTTCCAAAAAATGGATCACTATATACATATAGGGCCCTTTCGCTTTAGTGATCCATTTTTTTGACCATTTTAAGATATCCCTTACGAGACCTACTTTTCGATCGCATTTTGACATCTCGACCAATCAATTTTTAGGTCCTAATATGTAGATTACTTCTGAAAATTTTTAGCCAAATTGATGATCGTTAAGGTATCGAACTTCATAAATCAATGGACGAACCGAATCTGCCCAATTTGAACTATTCGTGTTCATAATTAATAAATCACTATTATGAATGTTTTAATGATTATCAATTTGGCTGAAAATTCGCAGAGGTGATCTAGTCATATAGACTTAAAAACTGAATAGTTGAGATGTGAATATGTTATCTAAAAGTGAGTCTAATAAGCTATCCCTTAAATTGACTAAAAAAAAGATCCCTCACCATAAGGGGCTATATATATATATATATATATATATATATATATATATATATATACATACATATAGAGAGAGAGAGAGAGCAAGAATCTGAAGAGGACGTCCGCAAAAGCAAAAAAAATGCAGATGGTTGATTCTTAGCCATTGGATTAGTTAAGTGAAATTGAACGGCTCAAGTAGAGTCAATTCAAGCCCAAATTGTCAGAGTCTAAGAGACCATTCTAGAGTCCCGACATCCAACTTTCACGAATCATCTCAATGAGATGAGAATGGATAACTAGTAAACGATCTGAATAGAAATTTTCTACTTCAAACTTGTTATGCCGAACATCTCTCTTTCCATCCATGAAGAGTACAGCTTATACCCAATCTCATGCTCATAAAAAATCCATTCCTATATATTAGTTTCACAGATGAATGAAGATGAAGAACTGGGTTCAGTATTTTCATTTGAAATTAAAAGAAAGAAAGAAACAAAAAGAATAAGAGAGTGATTCAAAATCTGAATTCCACCCAATGAAAGCTAGCCATAGTTTTGGAACATTCAAAGCCAACCAACTAAGAGAGGAATTGGTCCCATGGGAAACAAATTGGAATACCAGTTAGGAATTGAAACAAAAAGAAAAAAAATCCAATTCTATATCTTTGATTTCTCCTTCTAAAATCGTCGCTTGACTTTGAATCGAAAGGGATGAGACAAATGAGTTGGGGACTTAAGAGAGCGAAGGTAGACACGTGTTCCTCAATGCACATGGCTTTTTCGATCATGTGAGCCATTCAATTTCATTTAACCAATCTAACGGTTGAGAATCAACCATCCGCATTTTTTTGCTTTTGCGGACGTACTCTTTAGATCCTTGATATATATATATATATATATATATATATATATATAGATATATCTATATATATATATATATATATAGATATATCTATATATATATCCTTTTTTGTTTTTAATATCTGCCATTTTTTTGTGATTCCAACCTTTTATCATCATCACTTATTTTATTAGAACGAATATTTCGCTCCAAAATTTGAAATCCGTCCTTTTTTTTATTTGTAATTTTTTCTGTCAATGAATAATTTATCCAATTCCGAGGTATGGTTTCAATGGATGGTATAGTTTCAATGAACAATTCATGAATCATCATATTAGTGATTATAGAATATTTTTTAATGTGTGTGTGTCTATATATATATGTGTGTGTATATACAGTCTTTCTTGGGTATAGACATCCGCACTTTTTGCTTAGGTGGGATTTCCGGTTTTGATCCACTTTCCGATCACATTTTCACATCTTAGCCGTTCAGTTTTTAGGTCATAATGTATAGATCATCTCTGAAAAATTTCAGCCAAATTGATGATCATTAAGGCATTCAAAACTGCAATTTACAACAATTAACACGAACAGTTCTGGTTCGACAGATTTGGTTCGTTCGTGTAAATTGCAGTTTTGAATACCTTAACGATCATCAAATTGGCTGAAATTTTTCAGAGATGATCTATACATTATGACCTAAAAACTGAACGGCTAAGATGTGAAAATGTGATCGGAAAGTGGGTCAAAACCGGAAATCCCACCTAAGCAAAAAGTGCGGATGTCTATACCCAAGAAAGACTGTATACACACACACATATATATATAGACACACACACATTAAAAAATATTCTATAATCACTAATATGATGATTCATGAATTGTTCATTGAAACTATACCATCCATTGAAACCATACCTCGGAATTGGATAAATTATTCATTGACAGAAAAAATTACAAATAAAAAAAAGGACGGATTTCAAATTTTGGATCGAAATATTCGTTCTAATAAAATAAGTGATGATGATAAAAGGTTGGAATCACAAAAAAATGGCAGATATTAAAAACAAAAAAGGATATATATATAGATATATCTATATATATATAGATATAGCCATAGCGTGTAGCACGCGCCGAGTAGGATGGGGAATAGTTGGTGGTTCATAAAACGACTGACTCAGCGTTTGAAAATCAGGGCGGACGTAACTATGGAAGTATAGGTTGGCATGACATGGCATGCAAAAATGTACTCAATCGATTATGATATCATACCCACCACCACTGCTAGCTGCTTCTTCTGCATGCATGCCATGCCCAATTATCAAAACTTGATCCCATTTCCCCTACTACTACTACAGTAGTAGTCGTCCCTCACTCACTGTATCAATCTTTATGTATATATCTATATATACTGCAGAGCTTGTATATTTAATATATATGCTCTAAATATAAGCGCACAAGACAAACCAGCCTAACTAGCTAGCTCAGCTACAGTTCAAAATTCTCACTACCAACTAGCTGCCAATATTGCCATATATGCTGTGTCAGTTTCTTGAACTTATATGAGCTGCTCCTCCTAGACGACCCTGATAACGATGTGAGCAAGAGAAAGGCCGAGAGCCCGAGAGAGATCTCCTTCTGGTTCTGGTTCTTCTTCTCTCTTCGTTTTGCATGGTCCCACGTCCTGGTTGATATATATCTCAGTGGCATGTTGCTTTTGCAGCAGCACCAGAAGCAGAAGCCAAAGCTTAATGATCGAGCTCGATCATGAGCCTGCTGACACATATAGGTACAGCACATACGATACGATACACGAGCGATAGATATATTGCAAGAGAGAGACATCTCAATGATCCCGACTTCTCTTCCTCCTTATTTATTAACCCTAGCTTGTCTTGATTTAGCATAGTTATTTTCTAAGTGGCTGTCAATTTTTTTTCTTTTTCAATTTCTTAGCTCGCTGCTCGATTAGGACCAAAAATCTTACCAAATATTTTTTTTTTCTTTTTATCAGGAATAACTTCATTCATAAATTGCAACTATAACACAATCACAGTACCCAACAAGGGTTTGCAGCAAAGAACAGACAACGAAGGACTAACAACACAAAAGCTCACTCTAACAAAGAGAGATTGATGCATCAATAGTTCCAACAACGAACATCGAATTGAGTCGCTGATCAAGTTAAAGCGACCAAAATCCGACGGCCCGCCTGAATCCAAGACGACAACTATAATTTGACAGAGAAATGACTTATTTGAGATATGATAAACATATCCAAAAACTAAAAACAAAAGCAACAAACTAAACAACTTACAACTGCAAGAAAACTGGCGAAACCAGCCCAGCCTTCTAGAACACAAATGAACTCCCCCAAGCTTCACCATCTTGGAAGAAAGATGGGCCTCACCACGGCGGACGCACCACAGTCAAAATCATGCCGTCACGAGACCAAACCGGAATCAACCCAGTCAACACTTCGAGCAGCAGCCGCCGCCTTCCCAACATCAATTTCACGGGAGGTTTGACCAACCACTCACAAACTTGTGACCACGACCTGACCCGATCATCTTCAACTTCCAACAACCAAAGAAACTCAGAGGAGAAACACAACCCGTTGCAGCCGTTAGCAATTCCAGCAACTGGTAGCCACCATGGACCATACTGCCACCGCGTTGCATCCCTGCCATGTTGACGAGGATGATTTTGAAATCGAAATCGAAGCTCTAAAGATCTCTGGCTAGCAGATCTAAAACTCCATCTCAGTACCTGCATCAATGTAAATCAGGTGTCCCACTGGGGATCTCCCAGCAAGATGCCAAAGCGAGGAGAGAACTCCTCGTCGTCCAGGTACCCGTCCGGGAGGAGAGCCGTAACTAGCTAGCAGCCAAATGTTCTTCCTTGTCCCAAAGGGGGGAAACTGCTAAAAGAGAAGGAAGAAGAGAAGATTTTGCAGCCAAAGTCCAAGAGAGATGATGCCAACAAGAAACCAGGTAAGGAGGGAAGCAAAACATATTGAAGCAAACCAGGAAAGAAATAAGGACAGCTAACAAGGAAACCGGGAGAAAGCCCAAACGAGGAGGCCGCCCCCCACCCTCAAGCCTTCGATCTGAATTCGGAGAGATCAAGATCTGAGCAAGAGTGAAAGGGGAGGGGAAACTGGTTTCAGATATGTTTTCTCTCTCTAGCTTTTAGAGAGAGACACTCTTGTTATAGTAGTTTAAGTATATTACCAAATCTTATTTCTGAGATCAATGATTGGAGACGAAAACCCTTAATGAATATGAGCTCAATAATTAGGGCCCAGGAACAACCTAGATGAAGGCCCATTTAGAAGTCTGTAATCCAAAAATATATGATCTAGCCTAGCCCATCAATATGAAATTATATAAGATGAAAAAGTAATTTCCTCATTGGTTTAAATTTGAAATCTTTTGATGAAGAAGGTTCTATATATAGACTTTGGCCCATCATGTTTAGTTTTTGGTCCCTTTCAATATTTGATTTCTCAGCAAATGTTTTCCATGGTCAAAGACTCAACACATAGCCACCATTTGTTTACTATTCATGACGCTGAGTTGACCCTTCATCTCTGGGCATCCTATTTTCTTCTACCAATTTCTATCTTATCCTAAGGATATAATGGTTAAAATTGAATGACTCGATAGGGAAAAAAATAATTAATTCTGACATTTTACTAGCGCGAGTATATGGTATAGCTAGCTCTAAAAGAATTTAAATTAAGAATTTTGAAATACTTACAAAAGCAACCGTAAAACACTATTGATATAGAAAATTTCGGTCATTTCAGCGGTTGATCACCACTATAGGTCAACCGATTCACATCTCCGCTCCTTTTTCTTTCTCTGTTTTTATGTTTCAATTAAACTTCTTACATTAGTGCAACCTCACTAGAGTTATACAAGCATAGCTAGAACATGTGTCATGTACATCAAAACTTTCTACATGACACAATCTAGACTCTTTTTTTTCCTCATACAATCATGTTGTGGAATTAATTTGTTGCTTGATTTGTATGAGAAGTCTAGAATATGTCTTCACATAATCTTCAAACATCAGGTAGAAATTTTTTTGCCCATAACAAAGGGTAGTGGGGATAAAGGCACGAGTACTTGGTGTACAGTGTACTCATAATAGCAAAGTCTTATCTCTGAATAATGAAGCTCGTAAAACTTTACTCTATCTCTGAATAATTTAACTAAAAGTTACCTCTGTATTGGATTGCATTAACTGAACTATCTATGAAGCTAACTTGCAATGTCCTCCAATAGCATTCCTTTTTGTATATTTTACACACTTATTTTTTTGGTTTTCTAATATTTTTATTTATTTTTAATTGACAAGGAGTTTTCTAAGATTCTACACATGCACTACTAAATAATCTTGAAGATATAGATATCCTCATAAATGGTAAATCACACAAAGATAGTACATTAGTAGACACATGTGGTTGTTGGGGAATGATATTCTGGCTTGAGATTAATAATATTATCGTCTCTCGGGCTAATTCAAAAAAATGTGGTTGTTGAGGAAAAATGGGATATTGGGAATTTACATACTTGGATAAGTCCCTTAGCTACCATTGTATTGAATTGTTTGAATTTTCCATTTAGCTTTATGAATTTTGAGGTCACATATGATAGTTTGATGCATAATTGAGGTTAGGCTTCATCAAAACCTAATTAGTTTAGGGGATGGCTAGAGGCAAAATGGAAATGATCAGAACTCGAGGTTCATAAATAAATGAGGTAAGATTTACATTTGAAATATGCTAGTTAGGTACTTAGGTTACAAATGGTTACACCAAATTATGGTCTTCAATATTAGAAGGAAAAAATTGCTAAAATGTGAGTCAGTGTCAATGAAAATGAGTTACCTTACGTGGTATAATACGAGCCTATCTATAAACACAAAAATACCATAACACATTTAATGTCTAAATCCAGCTCGAGCTACAATAATTGTTTTTAGCATTGCAACATTCATTTCAAATTAAAACCTCAATTCCGGTTGCGAGAATCGATCTAATCCTCATTTCTCTTTGACTCTTCCATTTGCAACATCTACTATTCGGTCATTCCACCCAGACTCAAACCTAAAATGAGGCCCGTGAGTCGGCCGTCTCAGGTCTGAAAAAATATTGAGTAAATAAAACGCAAGTCTTTTACTAAACAATAAGATTGGTTCAGTTGGCAAGTTAAATTTTTATTTTTGTTATTGCTCTTAGCCTAGGTTCGAATCCCCTTTATGTTGTGTATTTATTTATTTATTTTTTTTTTGTAAATATTTCTTTTTCTTTTTGTATAAAAAATATAGTCCTAATTTTATTTTTTTGCCTCAAACCTTAAAATCTCAAGTCCGAACCTGATTCCGCCGTTGTCTCGCAAATCCGAGGCCTAGGCGGAGTTGCAAGGACGGCAAAATATTGATTCTTGAAGGCCAAAATAAGTTAAATAACAAATGTTTTTCACGTTATCCAAGAATACAAAGAAAATTGCAAACTACACCCACAACTACGCAAAATTACAAATGCATCACAAAGTACAGTAGCAGAAAGAAGAGCAAATAGAGCAAAACGAGAGGGTATTTCAGCCACTCAAACTCAGTTTCAGTGGTCCAGAGCGAAAATTTAACAGGATTGCAGGGCTGATCTAGTAAATTCCGGGGACAAAGCCATAATGATATCTGCAGTCCACCAACAATCCTACACTAACAGAAGAGTTCTGAGTCCCAAAAAGAAAGAAATAACAGAGAAGAAAACCCAAAAAGAATACAACTACTATAATAAAGCTCAAAAACAAAAAAACATTTTTGTGCTGAAGGTATCTCATTTATCTAGCTTTCCCTTTCTTTATTCATTTAATACATATAAAAAAATGGAAAATTTATGTATATGTGCTTAAAATTTTCCTCTGTATTTTGGTTTTGGTAAAAATCAGAGGTCCTGCTTCTGGTTCTGGCTTTGTTCCTCCACATCTTTTCTCTTCCCCACTTTGCTCTTACTGCACATTCCTTTTGTAGCATGGACTTTAATATTTCGAATCGAAAGTCTGGAACTTTGCTCTTCTGGGTTTGATTCCTTCAGAGCTGAAGAGAAGCTGAAGCAGCTGTTTCTCAGAATCTGAAATTAGTGTACACTATTGGGTGAGGTGATTGCAGGGGCCCTGTGTATTCATCAGCATGTCTCAGACTAACTGGGAAGCTGATAAAATGTAAGTTTCTTTTATCAAGTTCTTTCTTTTTCAGTTACCCATCTGGGTTTTTGGTTTTCTTCTGTTTAGTGGCCTATTGTTCTTGTTTTCTGTTTGATTTGGGTTCTGGGTTTCTGGGTTTTGTTGCTTTTGCCGTTTTTTGGATTAAAGTTTTGCTCTTTATGCTGTTTTCTTGTACTTGGATTGTTGTTACGACTGTATTCTAGGGTTTGTTTCTTCTGATTGTTTTGAGTTTAGGCAATTGTTGATTTTGGTTATTACTGTATGATTGGTATGCGGTTCTTCTGGACTGAGTCTTGTCCCTTACATCAATTCTTTTCCTATGGACTGAAGTATCGGGGTTTCTTTCTCGAAGCAAAATATTGTCTTTAGCCGTTATTCTCTCTGAAGTTCGATTTTTCTATTCTGAATGGCAGTAACTAATATATAACATGTGTTTCTGCATCCTCAAAACACAGGTTAGATGTCTATATCCATGATTATCTAGTGAAAAGAGACTTAAAGGCTTCTGCTCAAGCTTTCCAAGCTGAAGGGAAGGTGTCATCTGATCCCGTTGGTAAGCATATTCAGAAATTGTGATATAAGTGTTTTTGTGCAACGGCATTATGTTCTGCAATTTCCAGCTTTGTTCTCTAAAAATTTGCATGAAATTTGTTTACAGCTATTGATGCACCTGGAGGTTTTCTATTTGAATGGTGGTCAGTTTTCTGGGATATATTTATTGCTAGGACCAATGAGAAGCATTCAGAGGTTGCTGCATCTTACATCGAGGTTAGTTTGAGTGTGTTAAATTGCTTACGCAGTCCATTTATCGTTAACAAGGAGAGTTACTGAGGGAGGGAAACAGAAACCTTCATGTGTAGACTTTTTCCATGCTTGATGTTATGTTTACAAATTTTTGGAATGCTTTTCTGCTGTCAGGGGAGTCAGATACTAATCCATTTCATGAACTAAACCGAGCTCCTATCTTGGAGTTAGAATTTGAGATTTATTTTAATTTTAATTTATTTGCTCTGTTACATTCTCTGAGTAAACAGTTGTTGGTCTATCCCATGAACTTTTGCTCCGAATGTCAACTGCTATTTAGTAATTGCTGTTTTTACTCTTCATTATTATGACTATTGCGTACACAGTAGCATTGATTCTGAATTTTGTCTGTATATCATTTCCCTTTCGGTTTAAGCTGTCATGTCTAAGTGTACATTTTCTATAGAAGTCTTTCTTTTTATGGTCAGTACGCCATAGATGTCCTTTTGGTACATTTGACATGGATAGTGGACTGGAATTCAGAACCCTTAGAAGGTTAGTCGTAATAGATTTTATATATTAACAAATGTACTTCATATTGAATCTCATGACATATTGCAACTGCAGACACAGTTCATTAAAGCAAGGGAGCAGCACCAGCAGCAGCAACAACAACAACAACAACAACAACAACAACAACAACAACATCAACAAGCCCAGCAACCCCAAATCTCACAACAGCAGCAGCAGCAGCAGCAGCAGCAGCAGCAGCAACAGCAACAGCAACAGCAACACATGCAAATGCAGCAGATTCTGATGCAAAGACATCAGCAGCAACAACAACAGCAACAACAGCAGCAACAACAACAACAGCCACAGCAACAACAACAGCCACAACAGCGAAGAGATGGGGCCCATCTCTTAAATGGAAATACAAATGGGCTTGTTGGCAATGATCCTCTCATGCGACAAAATCCTGGAACAGCAAATGCTATGGCTACAAAGATGTACGAGGAAAGATTAAAACTCCCTCAGAGAGATTCTTTGGATGATGCATCTCTAAAGGTAGATGAATTACCTTGGTTTATGAAAATAACTATTCAACTGTTTTCTGACCATATTAGAAACTATCTACTGCAGAGATTTGGTGAGAATGTGGGCCAGCTTTTGGATCAAAATCATGCTTCAATATTAAAGTCAGCTGCAGCAGCTGGTCAGCCTTCAGGGTGATTTTCTGTAATTTTTGACTTTTTTCTTGTTCTTATGGATCTGTTTTAAGTCTCTTGGTTCAAATGTCATGTTCTTGTTTAGACTTGGCATTTATCTTCTATTTTGGACAGAAAATTTATGGTTTACAGAAACATTTCATATATTTGTTGATAAATTTTGGTTTTGTGGACTGCATGTCATGGAAAACTATGAGATGTTACTGAAACAAGTTACTGCTCGGTCATTCAGTGTTTTAGATGTTAAACATGCTAACTCTTTGTTTCAGGCAAGTTTTGCATGGTACAGCTGGTGGGATGACTCAACAAGTCCAAGCTCGAAATCAGCAACTGCCAGGATCTACGCCGGTAGGTTCCTTTTTGTTTAAATTCATCTCATTACATGCTTCCTTGATTGTTTTTTGGTCTACTGACTTAAAGATGAATCAGGATATAAAGACGGAAATTAATCCTGTATTGAATCCAAGAGCTCCCGAGGGATCATTGATGGGAATTCCAGGTATTTTTGTTCAGCTCATATCTATGTATTACTATGATGATTCTCTTGAAAGATCATTAGAAGTATCAACCACACTTCTTTAGTATATTCTATTTGATGTTTGAAATCTGTTATAGAAAGATTATTTGGGAGTTGTAAAAAAAAAAAATTAATAATGTAGAATTTTATGATAATGCATATTGATACTTGCAGCTTACGCATAAGGTTATTTTATTTCAGGGTCTAATCAGGGTGGTAACAATCTGACTTTAAAAGGATGGCCACTCACAGTAAGTTTTTGATGACTGTTATTTACTTCCTAGTCTTTGCTAGAATAGTTGTAATTTGTGTTTGGATATTCTTATCTGAAATAAAGAATCTTAAAGTGATATTCTTGGTTATATTTGAACTCATTATTGTTTGTTATACATGTATATCTGATGCTTATAAGTTCATTTTTTAAAACTATCAACTTCTTTCCTTCTTGTTAGGGTCTGGATCAACTTCGCTCTGGACTTCTTCAGCAACAAAAACCTTTTATGCAAGCTCCCCAGCCCTTTCATCAGCTTCAAATGCTGACACCACAACAGCAACAACTTATGCTTGCCCAGCAAAATTTGACATCCCCATCTGCCAGTGATGATAGTAGAAGACTAAGAATGCTATTGAATAATCGAAGTATGGGGCTCGGAAAGGATGGCCTTTCAAATTCCGTTGGCGATGTAGTGCCAAATGTAGGATCACCTCTTCAAACTGCAGGCTCTATGATGCCTCGTGGAGATACAGATATGCTGATTAAGGTGCTTTTCTATTTATTTAATTTTTTATTTTATTCATTCATTTATTTATTTATTTCTTTGTGCTTGTAGTTGTAGTGGTTATATGGTGGAAGTGGTTTCCTCTGTTCTTCCACATGCTCATATCATTCTTGCTACTTTGGCTTCTGAGATGCCTGTTTACTTGTAGTTAAAAATGGCTCAACTACAGCAGCAGCAGAATAGTAATCCACAACAACAGCTTCAGCAGTTGCAAAGTTCAAATCATAATCCTCATCAGCAAGATAAAATGGGGGGTGCTGGCAGCATCACAATGGATGCTAGCATGTCGAACTCTTTTCGAGGAAATGATCAGGTCTGTCCTCTTGTTATTATAGATAGGTATTATTTCCATTAATTTATGTACTTAAACATTTTTTAGGGAAGGCTCCTAACACTCTTTGTCATTGAATTATAAGGTCTCAAAAAACCAGCCTGGGAGGAAGAGAAAGCAGCCAGTGTCATCTTCAGGCCCTGCCAATAGCACGGGAACAGCAAACACAGCTGGACCTTCCCCGAGTTCAGCCCCTTCCACTCCTTCAACCCACACTCCTGGTGATGTAATACCAATGCCTGCCTTACCCCATAGTGGTGGTTCCTCTAAGCCTCTGATGATGTTTGGTGCTGATGGTACTGGTACGCTCACCTCACCCTCAAATCCACTGGTGAGCGGCTTCTTCAGCTTCTTGTATTAAAAGGAACTGGCAATCCTTGCATGTATTCTCATTGGCATTCCATTTTGGCAGTGGGATGATAAAGATCTTGAATTGCAGGCTGATATGGATCGATTTGTGGAGGATGGATCTCTTGATGATAATGTGGAGTCTTTTTTATCTCATGATGATGCAGACCCTAGAGATGCTGTTGGTCGATGTATGGATGTCAGCAAAGGTACAGTATTGCATGAATACTTGCTTTAGATCTTAAACATATTATGTGCCAGAAAATTTTCTCAAAAATGATCCAATTGTTCTTTCTCACCTTTTAATTTGAATTTGATTCAAGGGTTCACATTTACGGAAGTAAACTCTGTTAAAGCAAGCTCAAGCAAAGTTACTAGTTGTCACTTCTCATCGGATGGAAAACTTCTTACTAGTGGCGGCCATGATAAAAAGGTGAGTGAGTGAATTTCTACATTGTGAAGAAGAGATCTGGAAAGAATTCAATTCTGCTCTGTATTGACTAATTGGTTCTTTGGAAACATAAATGGGAAACTGGTTTAATTGTTTCTCAAGTGCAGTGACTTCTTCTTTCTGGTGCTACTTTTGCTTATTAAGACTCTGCTTGTTAATATATGGTGCAGGCTGTATTATGGTACACTGATACTCTGAAGCCAAAATCTACACTTGAAGAACATTCAGCTTTGATAACTGATGTTCGGTTCAGTCCAAGCATGCCACGTCTTGCAACATCTTCATTCGACAAAACTGTCAGAGTCTGGGATGCTGATAATGTGAGTGCAATATTCTGATATTTTCCATCATATTGTCATATTGTGCATAGCTTGTGCTTTGTTATCGAACATGTCTAGAGTAATCAATATTTATATTTCTTGATCTTGAGTAATCAAAGTACTTCTAGATTTGTTTCTTACCTTATCTTTGGAAATCTTTCCAGTATGAGCTTATCTCTGCTGGTTAACCATTTACATTTTTTTCTTGGTGGTCTATATTCTTGCAAGTAATCTTTCTGATCATTTCAATTGACATGAAATGAGTTGTAAGAAAGTTCTGTTTATGTCTTGATCTGCAGCCTGGTTATTCACTTCGTACATTCATGGGACATACTGCATCAGTGATGTCAGTAGATTTCCACCCGAACAAGGACGACCTTATCTGTTCTTGTGACGGGGATGGTGAGATACGCTACTGGAGTATTAACAATGGCAGCTATGCAAGAGTGTTCAAGGTACCGTGTACAGCATATTAGGGCTGCAGAAGTTGAGTGGGTTAGGACTGGTGGTTCTCAGATATTGGCAGTTTGGTAATTTCTAATTTGCTTGAATGTATTAGGGTGGGACGACGCAGGTGAGATTCCAACCTCGTCTTGGAAGATATCTTGCTGCAGCAGCTGAGAATGTTGTATCTATACTGGATGTGGAGTCACAGGCGTCTCGGCATTCATTACAGGTCAGTTAAACATATTGTTCTTCATACGATATTAACATGAATTCTTTCTTGGGCTTTGTATGTAATAATGACGTTATTCCTACATGTTGGACCTGCTCGAGTCCTGCAATCGTTAAATACTTGAGCAACCTTCTGCTATCACATGCATCTGTTGTATTGGATAATGGTGATTTAATGTCCTCTACAAATTCGTCAATTATTTCCTTCTAATATTTTCATGTAACACAACTCTATTACTTAAAATGTGCGAACGGAACATAGGGACATACAAAGCCTATTAATTCTGTGTGCTGGGATCCTTCTGGTGAGTTCCTTGCATCCCTGAGTGAGGACTCGGTCAGAGTTTGGACTTTTGGATCAGGAAATGAAGGGGAATGTGTTCATGAATTGAGCTGTAATGGCAATAAATTTCATTCCTGTGTTTTCCATCCAACATATACTTCACTGCTGGTCATTGGTTGTTACCAGGCAAGTCAAGTTTGCACAGTTCCAAGTCCTTTGTATTTTTCTTTTACATTTTAAATTGGAAACTCATAAAATGTGTTCTTCTATCTGAGGACTGCAGTCTTTGGAGCTATGGAACATGCAAGAGAACAAGACAATGACTCTATCAGCACATGAAGGTCTTATTGCTTCTTTGGCTGTGTCAACCGTAACGGGTTTGGTTGCTTCGGCTAGTCATGATAAGTTGGTTAAGCTCTGGAAGTAAAATGATCAGTACTTTCTTTTTGTCAAGGAAATATCGGTACACTGATTAACTGCACTTTGCAATATAGGATAGTTTTCTACTGATCATGATCCAATGCTTGTAGTCTGTCTTTTGGTTGGTTGATTAATCACCGTCCTTTGCCTTTTGGGATCTTGAACGATTCCACATGACCCCCGAAACTGACTTTGTAATATTGTTGTTGTTGTATGCATATTACTGATGGTAAAACTTGGAGATCCTGGTCATCTTTCATGGACATCTTTGTAACGTTCAAACAATTTTATATAAATTTTATGCTTCCATTCTCTATGGGTTTCAACCATGTTTAATACATGATTGAATTCAGAAATTCAGATTTCTTTCAACTCACTGGAGCCGTTACCTTTGGCAATGATCAGAAGTCTATCCATAAATTTGGTGACTGCTTATCATTGCGGCCTAAAACCAAGATATTTAAGAAAATCAATGAATAACTAGAGAAAAATTTAATGTGTAACACAGAAATTCTGGTGGAGACATAATAGCAGGTCATGATTTGATAGATTTGGAAGGACTGCTGTGGCCAACTTGAATATGCTTCGTATTCTAGTTTTCATCGTTTAACATTCTTTATAGTAAACATCGCATTCCCTCATAGATTTCTTGGATTTTCCAACCTTTCTACTCCATCATTTTCCTTAGCAAGTTTAAAGTTAAACACTAGGAAAATGGTATTTGGTTTTAAATCATCGTCACTTCAAGAACCGTGCAATTTAAATAAAACCCTCAACAAAAGATTCATCACTAGAATTACAGTTCCAAAGTAGAGAGAGAGAACCAATTCGTCGGAAACACAAAGGAAGTGCTTGATAAGTGGGAGAAAATGGGTTCAGATTCTCATTACCAGATTCCGGCCATAGCATTCACAATCAACTCGCGGGAGGTGGACCGAGGAACTGATGAATGGTACCATCTGTGCAAGATGGTTCGAGAGGCTTGTGAAAATTATGGTTGCTTTGAAATAGTGTATGATAAGATACCTCCGCAGTTAAGAGCTGAAACCTTCTCTGTGTCAAGGCAACTTTTCAGCTTTCCACTTCAGAAAAAGAAGAAGAACCTTAATCCGAAGCCTTACCAGGGTTACCTTGCACCAAGTGTCCGGGCTTCCATGTATGAGAGCTTTGGCCTAGAGAAAGCCTCCAACTATGAATCCCTTAGAAGCTTGACAGAAGAAATATCGCCTAATGGTCATGACCAGTTTTGGTAAGTCGATCTTATTCATGTTAAGACCAAGACTATGTTCAACGAGTAGGCTTGATATCTATATACTGTTGATTGATCTATTGCCTGTCTTGTTTATTAACTTTGATTTTGCAATACTGATTGTCTAACATGGTATCAAATCCTTCTTGGTAAAAATGTTACCATTTATCCACTTTGTTGCTAACAATATACTATGGTCTTGCTTTATCGTGCAATGTTACCTCATCCTTAAATTATGGTTATACTCGTGAGTTTTTACTTGTTCATGTTGTTATTTTGCAACTGCAGCACTGTCATTTCTATGATGAAGCAGCTGGATGAGCTGAAGGATATGATTAACTTGATGATTCTTGATAGTTATGGGTTGGGAGAGAAATCAAATTCGACTTTGCAGTCTAAGACACTGCTAAGGATAATGAAATACCTGGCACCTCCTTCGAAGGACTACACTCTGGCACTCCCGGCTCACATTGACAAGGGATTGGGCACAATTCTTTGTGATGATCGTGTTTCAGGTCTTGAAGTTGAAACAAAGGATGGACAATGGGTCAAGTTGTCTCTATCTCCTCGTTCCTTCGTTTTCTTGTTTAAGATTCCCTCATGGTATAGACTTTTGTAACTAAAATACACATAAATCTAAATACATCTGAATACATTTAGAACATGTATATACAGCAAAATAAGTTACAGATCTATGCAACTTATTCTCAAAAACAGAGAGAAAGATCTATGCAACTTGGTAACAACTTCCAAGTCTTTTGCCTTGATGTGTGACAATCATACAGTTTGATGATGTAAAAGTTATATATAGGTTAACAATTGCGAACTTATGATGACTTGCAGGCATGGAGCAATGGAAGAATGCATTATGTGAAGCATCGAGTGATGATGCGTGGAGGAAAAGAACGATATTCTTTAGGAGTATTCGCAGTTCCATTGGAGGGTTCCATCATTAAGGCACAAAAGGAGCTAGTAGATGAAGAACATCCCCAAATTCTTAAAGTTTTTGATTATACATGACGCAGTCGGAAAGATCACCCAGGTTTACAAGCAATAAACCTAAACAAAGGTTCTGGAGTTCACCAGAGATAAACGAGAAAATTCTCAATTTGATTGATAATAAGATAAAAGATAGGTTCTGAAGCCGTTTAAGGTTGCTTATATAGGAGAAAAGAAACCCTAGGGCGACTAACAATGGAACCCTAAAGTCCACGGGTAAAAATAAAAAGGAAACCGAAAATTCTGGAAAAATAGAAAAATGCAGTTTTGAGGCCCTAAACGACCCCGAAAGTCCGAAAAGCTTCCACGTCGTGGCAAAGCAACGAGTTTTACTCCTGGCGCGATTCCCTTTCTGAAAAGTTATAGCGCGAATCGGACACCGAATGTCAAAGTTGCAATAGTAACTTAGGTTTTCCTCTTTTTGCACGATCGAGCTGTTCTTCAATTCGGATTGCTATCCGTTCTACTTCAATACAGATTTTAGCAAGTTCTTCGCTTCGGAAAAAGGAAGGATTATTGACCCAGAAAAGCAAATTTTCGCATATGCTGGAATTTAGCACTTGATATGTTAATTACCAAAGAGCTTACAAATTATGCAGAATACCAGCATTAGAAATATATAAAATAAAGGTTGTCGTCTATCCAATTTGGGCATTGTGATCACCTCTCTAATATACTATATGGTGGTTCTTTTTTTCAACTAGTAAAAGAACTGGAAGTGGAATAGTAACTTTCATATCGGTTTAATTCCTCCCAACTTCTTTGACATGATATAGTTTGGCAGTCTAGAGGGTTCAGCTCCTTCTCTGTGCAAATCTTTATTCAATGATTTGTTCTGAATTGATTTCTCTGGTTGCTTTTGATTGCTGCCTAAAACTAAGGTGATAGAAGACAACCACTAAAGAAATGTGCAACAGGAAAATGTAATCTTTAACAAGAAAGTATAGACTTGAAGCTAATGATAGCAGATCGATATATAAAGTTTGCTGGGTTTCATCTGATGTCCATTGGCCAAGGGAATCATGCCATTTTGTCAAGTAAAATACTATTTTAGCTTTGGCTGATGATTGCAAGTTTATAAATGAATTTAGTGAATGCTTTTCATTGTTGCCTAAAACCAACTAATATATAAGACAATCAATGAATAACTTGAGAAATGTTGTAGTATAAATCGCATATATACCGTATATGTCTATATCATGTAACAAAATACGTAAAAGTATTTAGATAGGTACTTGAGTGTATAATCATAGGTACTTGAGTGTATGAAGACTTATGTAAACATGCTTTACCAAAGGGCAACAAGCATGGCAGAAAATCATCATCAAGATGGTTATCATTTTGAGTTTCTCTTTGAGCATTCACACTTCAATGTAATCCTATAAATACCCCCTTTGTATGAGATGAATAAATACATTGAAATCCTCATTCTCTCTGAAATTTTACTCTTCTATTCTGTTTATCAAATCCTCTAGTTCTTAAACACGTTATCAGCACGAAGTTGCTCTAGAATTAGAATCGAAAAATTGACGAAAGAAGAGTTCTTCATCGATAGAAGTCATTTTTCAAAACCTACAAAAAATCCCCAAACCCTAGCTCAGATTAAAGCCCTTGATTCCAGGAGCCCGGAACCGGTCTCAGATTCACCGGAACCGGCCGGAAAAGGCCTGAACCGGCCGCCGGAAGCCGAAAAAACCGAACCGGACCGCTGCCGGACCGCTGCCGAGACCTGCCGAGGTCCTGCCGAGGTCCTGCCGAGACCTGCCGAGCAGCTGCCGAGAGCTGCGCAGCAGCTGCCGAGGTGCTGCCGAGACCTGCCGAGCAGCTGCCGAGAGCTGCGCAGCAGCTGCCGAGGTGCTGCCGAGGTGCTGCCGAGGTACTGCCGAGTCCTGCCGAGACCTGCCGAGAGCCCTGCGCAGCAGCTGCCGAGAAGCTGCCGAGAGCCCTGCGCAGCAGCTGCCGAGACGCTGCCGAGAGCCCTGCGCAGCAGCTGCCGAGACCTGCCGAGAAGCTGCCGAGGCCCTGCGCAGCAGCTGCCGAGACGCTGCCGAGGCCCCTGCGCATCAGCTGCCGAGGCACCTGCGCAGCAGCTGCCGAGACCCTGCGCAGCAGCTGCCGAGCAGCTGCCGAGACGCTGCGCAGCAGCTGCCGAGCAGCTTCCGAGACGCTGCGCAGCAGCTGCCGAGCAGCTGCCGAGCCATCTGCCGAGCAGCTGCGCAGCAGCTGCCGAGCAGCTGCCGAGCAGCTGTCGACACATCTGTCGACAGATTTGCGCGGCGACTTTCCGACGACTTTTTCGACACTTTTCCGGCGACTTTTTGGACGATTTTTCTCGACTTTTTCCAACGATCTTTCCGGTCAACTCCGATAATTTTTCCGGTCAAAAATTTCCGGCAACACTATTCCAAGGTATTCTTTACTAAAAGTTCCCGTTTCTAAGTTTTTATTTATTTTCTCTCCTTTTTTCCTTTTTCTCGGGAACTTACAATCAAAAGCGGAATTAGAGCAATTCACGCCAAATGAACTAAGAGTGTTCACAATGATTCTTGGAAATTGATTTCTTGGTAGCATAGCTCGGAAATCTTATTATTTTTCGTGGAAGTTTTAACTCCGAAACTAATATTTTCTTCTTATCTTCAAGGATGTCGAATGAACCTAGACTCGATTTTCAAATCCTTGACTCAACAGGTTCGGAGTACCATAGCTGGAAAACCGACGTTGAGAACCATCTCACATCCAAGGGGATATTGCCCATCATCCATGAACCAAATCCGGCTCTTGTGTTCCCTCGATCACCCAAGAAGCATGCAGAAGCAATCATCTTGATGCGACGTCATATGGACAAAGCACTCAGGCTAGAGTACATGTCCATCAAAGATGCAAAGGATTTATGGGAAGCACTAGAAGAGCGCTTTAACAATATCCAAGATTCTCTCCTCCCTGACTTGAAGGTTCAGTGGAACGATGTACGCTTCTCAGACTTCAAGTCTATTGCTGAGTACAATTCAGAAGCTCTTCGTCTTAAATCCATGTTGAGGTTCTGTCAAAGACCCCTCACAGAAGAAGAGCTAATTGAGAAAACTCTCTCCACCTTCCCTGTTGCAGCAATTTTGCTATCAAAGCAGTATCGCACTGAAGTAAATGCTGGACGAATTACGAGGTTCAATGAACTCATAAATATTTTGTCGGTAGCCGAAAAGCACGACAACATTCTTGTAAAGAATTATAATTCAAGACCCATTGGAACCAAGAGCGTTCGTGAGGCAAATTATAATGCACCCAAAAGAGGGCACAGGGAGCGGTACCCCAGCAATAGGGGACATGTGTACCCTAATAATAGGGGACATGAAGGACGAACAGGTCCATATAACCGCCCCAACAGGGAAGGAAACCGCAACTTTAGAGCGGGCGCACGTGATGGTAACTCCGCACGTGGAAGAGGGAGGTATGGCAACACCGGCCGTGGAAATAGCACCATGAACCGTGGAGGTCGCACCATGCGCCGTGGTAGTAGCAGCAACCCTCCTAGGGGATATCCACAACGTGCACAACCTGTACAAACTGTACAACCTGCACAACCTATACCTCAAATGAAGGGAGGAAACCACAATGACATGTGTCATAGATGTGGATCAATCGAGCATTGGTTTAAACAATGTCATGCAAGTACCCAATTAGCTGCACGCTACAAGGAGTACAGGGAAGCAAGAGAGCAAGAAGCTAACCTTGCCGAAGATGAAAATAGTGAAGATGTCAATCTCACTGTTGAGGACTTCAAAGCTGTAGATGAAGAGCACGAGGATGCCACAGACTTTGATTAGAATAATCCTCTTTCTATTTTCCAAGAATGGCAAATGTGCCTTAGTCAATAAATAACAATTGTATTAAACTCCTTCTTATGTGGCGTACCCAATGAAGTATGATGTCTAGGAAAGCAATTGAGATCGGGGTATTTAAGCGAGCCTCGCTCCACCAACATCTCTCTACTTTCCTGGTCATATTCCATTGGAATTACCAAACGGATTGAGTGATAGCAATTTGTCTAGAGTTTGATATTTGGAATAGACTTATGAATAACTTTGATGTAATCATTGGCTATTTTCCCATTAATAAAGTATCGCATTCAATGTCATGGACATGTGTTAATATTCCGAACTTTATTCCTTTCAGTATGTTTTCCGGAGAATTGGAATGCCTTCTTGATAGTGGCACCACACATACGATATTGCGACATAGGCAATTATTTTTATGGATGACACCCAGTCGATCCTCAGTAACTACGATGGCAGGACCATCACAATTGATTCATGGTCGAGGACCAGCTCAATTTTTGTTACCAAATGGCACAAATATTAATGTCGCCGAAGCTCTATATGCTCCAAGGGCCGGAAGGACCCTATTAAGCTTTAAAGACATTAGAGCCAATGATTTTCATGTGGAAACACATTGTGAGAATGGACAAGAGTTCCTTTGCATCACCTCTAAAAACTACGGAAATACACGAGTTTTAGAGAAACTTATGTGTCGCTCTAGTGGATTGTATGCAACCACTATTAGAGTTATTGAATCCAACCATGTCATGAATGACAAATTATGGGATCCTGACACATACAAGCTTTGGCACGACCGTTTGGGACATCCAGGTCGTGACATGATGCTCCGTATATTAAAAACTTCACACGGACATCCATTCTTCAAAACGAAAAGAAGTACGAACCAAACATTGGTCCAAAGAGTTACTTCTAAAGTGTATCATTCGTTTTGCAAAGCTTGCTCTTTAGCAAAGGTAGGATCGAGACCATCCTATGCAAAGGACACTAAAGAAAATATACCATTCTTACAAAGAATACAAGGTGATATTTGTGGACCTATCCAACCAACTTGCGGACCATTTAGATATTTTATGGTGTTGGTTGATGCATCGACACGTTGGTCACATGTCATGCTCTTATCCACAAGAAATGCTGCATTTGCTAAACTCCTAGCACAAATCATTAAATTAAGGGCTCACCACCCCGATCATCCTATTAAGTCAATTCGTCTTGACAATGCTGGAGAATTTACATCAAGAACCTTTGATGATTATTGCATGTCCATTGGGATTGAGGTGGAACATCCTGTCCCTCATGTACACACCCAAAATGGACTCGCAGAAGCTGCCATTAAAAGACTTCAAATGGTTGCCAGAGCATTGGTTATGCGCACCAATCTCCCTATTTCTGCTTGGGGCTATGCAATATTACATGCAGCTGTGCTCATTCGTCTGAGACCTACTGCCACCCAACCCTTTTCTGCGTCCCAACTGGTGACTGGGTATGAGCCTAATGTCTCACACTTACGCATATTTGGGTGTGCAGTCTATGTGCCAATTGCGCCGCCACAGCGCACCAAAATGGGTCCTCAAAGACGCTTAGGCCTTTATGTTGGATATGATACTCCAAGCATTATCCGCTACATAGAACCCTTGACAGGTGATCTATTTACCGCTAGATTTGCGGATTGTCACTTTGATGAGACAGTCTTCCCGTCATTAGGGGGAGACAAGAACATTAATGTTCAACAGAAAAGACAGGAATTGTCGTGGTCTGTCCCCACTTTGTCTCATCTTGATCCCCGAACCACACAGTCTGAAATAGAGGTGCGGAGGATTCTCGATCTTCAGAACGTAGCAGAATCAATGCCTGATGCGTTTTCTGATATCGCTAAAGTGACAAGATCACACATACCTGCTGCAAACGTACCTGCAAGGATTGATGTTCCTAAAAATAAAGGACATGACATCCCCTCTATGGGTGATGCAGTGGCTAGACCCATGGCTCCTGCTAGAAAGCGCGGGAGGCCTATAGGTTCGATGGATTCTCGCCCAAGAAAGAAAGCGAGCTTGACACAAAATAATCCATTAATCATCGATATAAATAATCCATCTCATGAAAAAATTCCGGATTATGGTTATGTCCAAGAGACATCATTGGAGGACGCTCCAATAATAGAACCAATTCCAGAGAATAGAGAGATCTCCATGAATTACACTAGTATACATGTAATTATGGACAGAAATTCTATGGCTATTGATGATGCGTTTGCATATCATATTGCAAAAGGAATTATAGAATACGATGATATCGAACCTCGCTCCGTTGAAGAATGCCAACGTAGAGCAGATTGGTCAAAATGGAAAAATGCGATCCAGACTGAATTGGATTCACTAACAAAGAGACAGGTATTTGGGTCTATAACACTGACACCACCAAATATAAAACCTGTTGGCCATAAATGGGTCTTTGTTAGAAAGCGTAATGAGAAAAATGAGGTTGTTAGATACAAAGCCCGCCTTGTGGCGCAAGGTTTCTCACAACGTCCTGGAATCGACTACGAGGAGACATATTCTCCCGTAATGGACGTTATAACGTTCCGCTACCTTGTCAGTTTGGTAGTTTCCGAAAAACTTGACATGCAGCTCATGGATGTGGTTACAGCATATCTATATGGGGATCTAGATTCAGAGATATATATGAAGGTTCCAGATGGACTTCAATTACCCAAATCAAGTGGCTCTAAACCACGGAGCGCGTTTTCAATAAAATTAAGACGCTCACTATATGGATTGAAACAATCCGGACGGATGTGGTATAACCGTCTAAGTGACTACTTGATTGGGAAGGGATATGTTAACAATGAAATATGCCCTTGCGTGTTCATTAAGAGAACAAGATCCGGATTTGCAATTGTAGCAGTTTATGTTGATGACATGAACTTAATTGGAACTCTAAATGAGTTAAAAGAAACTGCTACATATTTGAAATCTGAATTTGAGATGAAAGATCTCGGGAAAACACGGTTTTGTCTCGGAATAGAACTCGAGCACCGTAATGATGGGATTATGATCCATCAATCAGCATATACTCAAAAGTTACTAAGGCGCTTTAATGAAGATAAAGCAAAGCCTGTGAGTACTCCCATGATCAACCGTAGTCTTGAGCCCATGAAAGATCCGTTTCGTCCAAGGGATGAGGACGAAGATTTATTAGAAGCTGAAATACCATACCTAAGTGCGATAGGCGCATTATTGTATTTAGCTCAATGCACAAGACCGGATATCTCATTTGCAGTAAACTTGTTAGCTCGACACAGTTCTGCACCAACACGCCGCCATTGGATTGGTATAAAGACAATCCTTCGATACCTAAAAGGTACGATCGATATGGGCTTGTTCTATCCCTACAGAGAGAAAAGAAATGTGAGCGCCGGCAACACTATCCATAGTGACCGACGTTCTCTTCCTCCCCTCCATCAAAATGATGTTTTGACGGGTTTTGCTGATGCAGGGTATCTCTCTGACCCTCACAAAGGTCGCTCCCAAACAGGTTATGTCTTTACCATGGGAAATACCGCGATATCTTGGAGATCTACAAAACAGACTCTTGTTGCTACTTCCTCAAATCATGCAGAAATAATTGCACTACATGAAGCCGTGCGTGAGTGCATATGGCTAAGGTCTATAAATAGACACATTCGAGGAACTTGTGGTTTGAAATTCACCACAAATGAACCTACATGCATTTACGAGGACAATGCAGCTTGTATTGAGCAAATGAAATTAGGTTTCATCAAAGGCGACAATACCAAGCATATATCGCCGAAATTCTTCTACAATCAGCAACAGCAAACACTTCTAAATATTGAAGTAAATCAAATCCGATCAGAAGATAATGTAGCTGACTTATTTACTAAGTCACTACCAAAATCTCCTTTCGAGAAACATGTAAGGAGTATCGGATTGAGGAGGATATCCGAACTCCCACAATCTTCAAGAGGAGTCTAAATCAGGGGGAGTATCCAGAAACATACTTCACACTCAACGCGCGTTGTGCTCTTTTTCCCTTTCGACCAAGGTTGTTTTTTCCCACAGGGTTTTATTACTTGGCAAGGTTTTTAACGAGGCAACTTCGATGCGCACCATCTACACAATACTATTGAACATGAAATATCCAAGGGGGAGTGTTGTAGTATAAATCGCATATATACCGTATATGTCTATATCATGTAACAAAATACGTAAAAGTATTTAGATAGGTACTTGAGTGTATAATCATAGGTACTTGAGTGTATGAAGACTTATGTAAACATGCTTTACCAAAGGGCAACAAGCATGGCAGAAAATCATCATCAAGATGGTTATCATTTTGAGTTTCTCTTTGAGCATTCACACTTCAATGTAATCCTATAAATACCCCCTTTGTATGAGATGAATAAATACATTGAAATCCTCATTCTCTCTGAAATTTTACTCTTCTATTCTGTTTATCAAATCCTCTAGTTCTTAAACAAGAAAAAAATAATATTTAACATGGAAATTCAGGTAGAGTTCGGAATAGCAGATCATGGTTTGATAGATTTGGAAGGACTGCTGTGGATGACCTTGGATATAAATACTTCGTATTCTAGTTTACGTTGTATAACATACCTTATAGTTCTTTTGTTCTATACTAGCGTTTTCCTTCTTTTTCCCTGTCTTAAAGATAAACAGTGGGAAAATGTGTATTTGGTTTCATGTCATTGGCACTTCAATAGCTGTGCAATATAAATAAAACCCTCAACAAAGAAGCCACTCATCATACGAAACTCATTAGTAAAGAAAAAGAAGCGGTTCATCTGTAACACAAAGTGCTTGATAAGTGGAAGAAAATGGGTTCAGATACTCAATACCAGTTCATTGATGAGATCCCCATCTCATCCTTAGTTACTTTATTACTGAATTATTATCTAGGCTTTTCTTACTGTGTCTAGGTAAGAATATGTGTGAGGCGTCACTATAGCTATCAAGCATAGGATCATGGGTGCATTAGATCCGTTTTGGAATAGACAGGTGTCCAGTCCATTTTGTGACTTTAACATCTTTATGCATTGGCTTGGCCAAGATTTCTGGATATCGAAGAATTATCAATTATCATTCATCCTATTGCTTACTTTATCTTTTCTCTGTTTTCTATAGTAGGATCTCATTGTCTGGTATCAGAGCTTTCGAGCTCATGGGACCTAAGCCGAAAGGCGGTGGTGGTCATGCCCAGACGCGTGAGTTAACGACCACGGAGATGGATTATCTAGCCCAACAATGTCTCGCCGAATCCCATTTTCAGTCTGTGTGTGATTCTGTGGCTGAAGTTCGCGAAGCTCAAGAGTTCTTACGAACCCAAAATGCCGAGATTCAAGCTAAACATGCTGAATTTCAAGCTCAAATTCTGGAGGAGCTGCATTCTCTTCGCGTCTCTTCAATTCCACTTGTACCCGACCCGATTTCATCAAGCCCAGTTCGCTTTGGATCTCTTCCTCCTACTAGTTTTGGGGCTCGTCCAAATCACTCCTAAGAACCTCTTCCGGTGGCTGGGTTGGGAGTTCTAAGCACCATGAGTGATGCACATCCATCGCTTCCAATTCCTCCGGTCACGGTAACTCAATCATCATCTCCATCTGCTACTGAGATCCATTCTCGTGCTAGTACTTCTATTGATACGGGAAAAATAACAGCTACTTCTACTGCTGTTCGTGAAATTGCTAGACCTGGTGGTAGTAAATTGATGGGTGATGCTTTTACAGTTGGAGACCGCAGAGTGGATTATGGTATTAATCAGCAGCAACAATTTTATCAACCTTATACTAGTGCTCGTGACTTTACTCATGCTCATAATCATGCACTTAGTTCATTATTTGATTATAATGGTTCTATGCATAGTATTGCTGTGCCTCAATTGCAGGGTGCGAGGAATGTCCATTATCCTGGGAATCAATATACTATGAACCCCTTAGAGCAAATTTACCATTTGCTGTGAACCAATATTTGGCTGCTCAACGTCAAACACAACCTGTGCATACTTTGGCCCCTCCTATATTCCACTTTGTCAGCCACACAACCCTATCATCAGAGTGTTTACTCTCAACCACAAGCTACTAACCCCATGAATCATTAGGCTTCTAATTACTTTCCTCCACCAAACCAATTGGTTAATACACAATGTTACCCTTAATTTCATATGCATCCTGAACTCGACCACAACCTTCCAACCATGAGACAAATGCGTTTGGAATTTTCCACTTTTGGAGATGGTGATCCTCTACAGTGGTTTAATAAAGTAGAGCAATATTTTGAGCTTTATCAGATTCCTGAGGAGAGAAAAGTCTCCATTGCTGCGTTGCATTTGGTGGATGAGGCTGCTGACGTGTGGCATTTATTCCGTCACCATTATCCGGTAACTTGGCAAGGCTTTGCCAATCTTCTAATGAGAGAATTTGGGTCCTTTACTAACGTTGATTGTCAATCAGCCTTGGCTAGGCTCTCTCAAACCAGTACTATGAGTGTGTTCAAGTCTCAATTCAACAAGCTTTCTAGGAGAGTAACTGGTTTTACAGAAGGTGCTTTAATGTCATGCTTTATTGGTGGGTTAAAAGAGGATATCAGGGTGGATGTTCGTGCTATGAATCAAACCTCTTTATATCATGCTTACGAATTGGCAAGAATCTTTGAAGAAAAATATTTGGGGCACAAGAATATTCGACAACCACAATATCCAGCTAGGCCTTCTATTCCAACTCAGCAGCAGCGAAACACTTTTGGTGGGAGCAGACCTCAAGTTTCCATGCAGCTACCACCAACTAGTGGATCCCAACTCAGGCCTTCATCTACCGATACAGACCGAAAATGGTCCCAAGCTAACTATCATGATAGACGAGCTAGGGGACTTTGCTTCTTTTGTGATGAACCCTATGAGAAAGGACATATGTGTAAGAAAACTCGGGGGCAAGGCCGGACTTTGCTTATTGAGGGAATTCCAGAAATTGAAATAATGCCTAAGCAACCCGTTTTAGCAGATCTTATTGACCTGGATGAACATGTCTTTGAAATGGAAGAGCCTTATTTAACAGTGCAGGTAATTGGAGATGTTCAAGATCCCAGAACTATGCAATTGAAAGGGAGGCTTAATAATAGAGAAGTGCATGTTTTAATTGATGGTGGGGCAACACATTCGTTCATCCATCCATGTGTGTTAAAGAAAATAAGAGCTTAGGTAGGTGATTCAAAATTATTGAAGGTAGTGTGGCTTGTGGAATGCCCACTCAGACTTAAGGAAAATTGCAATTACAGATGGAGTTACAAGGTATTACCATTGACACTGAGGTGTTTGTTCTTCCAGTAAACGATTGTGAGGTTCTTCTAAGGGCTTCTTGGCTCAAAACATTGGGTGATATAGTGTGGAACTTTGAGAAGATGACTATGAAGTTTACTATTGGTGATAAGTGTCATTTTTTACAGGGTTTGCTATCGGGTGACACGACTATGGTTAATAGTACGACAATGACAAAGTTGTTGCAACAAGAAAAGGAGGCTATGTTCATACAACTGATAGAAGTAACAGATCAGCTGGAATTACAGAACAATCTACATCCAGACATCGCGGGATTAATCAATCGGTTTGCTACCTTATTTGACAAGCCAACCACTCTACCTCCTCATAGACTACTTGATCATCAGATTACACTCGTTCCTGGATCTTCTTCAGTAAGTGTGCGACCTTATCATTACCCTCAATTTCAGAAAAATGAAATAGAAAAAATTTGTGGAGAATTGTTGGTTGGTGGAGTAATACAACCTAGCAATTGTCCATTTTCCTCTCCAGTCCTATTAGTCAAGAAAAAGGATGGCAGTAATCGTTTGTGTGTGGACTATAGAGCCCTGAATGCTCAAACAGTGAAGGATAAATTTCCGATCCCCGTAGTGGATGAACTTTTGGGGGAGTTACATGGGTCTGTGATTTTCTCGAAACTTGATCTCCCGTCAGGTTATCACCAGATCAGAATGCACACTAATGATATCCCAAAGACTGCTTTTCGAACTCACCAGGGTCATTATGAGTTATTGGTGATGCCCTTTGGCCTCACCAATGCCCCTTCTACATTTCAATCCTTAATGAATGAGGTGTTCCAGGATTATTTGAGGAAGTTTGTCCTTGCTTTTTTTGATGATATTCTTATTTACAGTAAATCCTTGGAGGAGCATTTGGAACATTTGGCTTTGGTTTTTTCAAGGTTGCAGGAGCATGAATTGAAGGTCAAGATAAGCAAATGTGCTTTTGGAACTTCTCAAGTGGAATATCTGGGACACATCATTTCTGCACAAGGAGTAGCCGTAGATCTAGCGAAGATTGAAGTCATTAGGAATTGGCCAAAACCCACGACTTTGAAGGGATTGAGAGGCTTTTTAGGAATGTCTGGGTACTACAGGAAATTTGCCAAGGGTTATGGTGTGATTGCTAAACCATTGACTGATATGCTTAAGAAGGACAATTTTCAGTGGACACCTGCAGCAGAGAAGGCTTTTGAGGATCTTAAATTGATCATGACTTCTACCCCTGTTCTTGCTTTACCTGATTTCTCTAAGGACTTTATGGTTGAGTGTGATGCTTCAGGGTTAGGTTTGGGAGCTGTTCTTTCTCAAGATGGACAACCAATCGCTTTTTTAAGCAAGTTTTTAGCTCCTAAACACTTAGCACTTAGTGTTCATGACAAGGAAATGATGGCGGTTGTGTTTGCTGTGGAACATTGGAGACCTTACCTTCTTGGTCATCATTTTAATATCGTCACAGATCATAGAACAATTTAGTATTTCCTGAACCAACGTATCACTACTCCTTCCCAGCAAAAGTGGTTATTGAAGTTACTTGGGTATGATTACAGCATTGTTTATAGGTCTGGAACTCACAATATTGTCCCTGATGCTCTTTCAAGGCAAGTTGAGCTTAAGCAAATTGATGGGAATTTCCAAACCAGTCTGGATTATAGCAAGAGATTGCTGATGTTTGCAGGTCTGATATGGAGACAGGGCAACTTATTGCTAAATTGGAGCAAGGAGAAGCTTGTTCTAAGCATTTCTCAATCGATAACGGGAAGCTGCTTTACAGACGTAGGTTTTTTGTTCCTGCAAAAGATGGATGGAGACTGAAAATAATGCAAGAATTTCATGGGGGTAAGGAAGGTGGTCACTCAGGGTGGTTGCGCACTTATAAGAGAATTGCGAGAAGTTTCTTGCGGCCGGGCATAAAAAAAGCAGTAAAGTCTTCTGTTTCCGAGTGTATTATTTACCAGCAAGTTCACTATAAGTCGTTATCACCTCCCGGTCTACTTCAACCAAACCCTATACCTGAAGGAGTGTGGACTGCTATTTCAATGGACTTCATAGATGGACTCCTAAAAATTGATGGTAAAACCTCTATTTTGGTGGTAGTAGATAGGTTAACTAAATATGGCCACTTTATTTCTCTAAATCATCCATATATAGCTAGGTCTATATCTGAGATTTTTGTGAAAGAAATCTTCAGGTTGCATGGAATGCCAGAACATATAATCAGTGATAGAGACCCAGTCTTTCTCAATGCTTTTTGGAATAGTTTTTTTGAATTACAGGGTACAAAATTAGGGAAGAGTACTGCATACCACCCTCAAAGTGACGGTCAGACTGAATGTTTGAATCGAGTTCTAGAGCAGTATTTGAGAAGTGTGATATGTAAGCAAAAGAAGAGTAAGTGGCCTGAGATGCTTCCCTGGGCCGAGTGGTGGTACAATACCACTTACCACTCAGCCATCAAGATGAGTCCTTTTCAGGCATTGTATGGAGTTCCTCCTCCTCAGGTGCATTCATACATTCCTGGCACCACCTCTGTGCATCAGGTAGATGAGATGTTGAAAAATAGAGATGAAATGTTGGGAACTCTCAAAAGAAACTTGGTTAAGGCCCAACAAAGGATGAAGGTATATTATGACAAGCATCACACAGATAGGGAGTTCAATGTGGGGGATTGGGTGTTCCTCAAGCTTCAACCTTATAGGCAACAGTCAGTACAAAAGAGGAAGTCACACAAACTAGCTCCTAATTTCTTTGGACCCTTCCAGGTTATAGAAAGGATTGGGAAAGTTGCGTATAAGTTACAGCTACCTCCTACAGCAAAAGTTAATCCTGTTTTTCACGTTTCTTTGCTCAAGAAGAAATTGGGTGAGTCTGTCATCACTTCTCCTCACTTACCTCCTGAATTTGACTCTAACAAAGAGAATTGGTCTCCTGCTAAAGTGTTGGATAGAGCTATGTTTAAACAAGGGAATGCTCCGGTGGTTAAGTGGTTGATACAGTGGAAGAATGGTACTGAAGAAGATGCTACTTGGGAAGATGTTAACAATCTGCAGCTGCATTTTCCAGGTTTCAAGGGTTAAGTTTGGTCTTTGCAAGGGCGGTGGGATGATGAGATCCCCATCTTATCCTTAGTTACTTTATTACTGAATTATTATCTAGGCTTTTCTTACTGTGTCTAGGTAAGAATATGAGTGTGAGGTGTCACTATAGCTGTCAAGCATAGGATCATGGGTGCATTGGATCCGTTTTGGAATAGACAAGTGTCCAGTCCATTTTGTGACTTTAGCATCTTTATGTATTGGCTTGGCCAAGCTTTCTGGATATCGAAGAATTATCAATTATCATTCATCATATTGCTTTCTTTATCTTTTCTCTGTTTTCTAGAGTAGGATCTCATTATTCATCATTCCTATAAATCTGCCGTAGTTACTGATAGTGCTGCTCGTCTATGTAGGGACATACTAAGCCTATCAATCTGGTCAGCTGGAAGCCTTCTAGTGAATTTCTTGCATCCGTACGTTAGTGAAGACTTGGTCAAAGTTTGGACAATTAAATCAGGAAGTGAATGTGAATGTGTTTATGAGTTGAGCTGTGGTAGGAATAAATTCTATTCCTGTGTTTTCTATCCTAGATATCCTTCACTTCTAGTCGTTGGCTGTTCCGGGGTAAGTCAACCATGCAATATTTCTCTTTCATAAGGTACTGCTCACTACATTTTTCTGTGGAAACTTGATCATTCTCTAAACTGCAGTCTTTCGAGTTGTGGAACTTGACTCGGAATAAGACAATGACTATATCAGAACATGAAGGAATATGGTTCCTTCTTTGGCTATGTCAACTGTCACAGGTCTGATTGCTTCAGCTAGTAACGATAAGTATGTCAAGCTCTGGCTCCATATGACCCCCAGGAACTTACCTTTGTCATAATGTTGTTGTTGTATACCTGCTACTAAAATAGTTCATGCTTTATTGACGTCTTGTAACTCTTCAGATGGTTCTGTAGAAAATCTAAGCTTCCATTGGGGTTTCATAGTTCAGGGCATATGATTCAGATCTGAGCTACAAGCTGTATAATAGCAGGCATATTCTTTCTGATATGATTTGATCTAATTAAGACCCAGTTTGGCAGTTAACTGGTTTTCACTACCTTTTCTGTGCATTCTGTGCTTTAAAGTCTTGCATCTGCTTTAAGTTATGTTTAACACTAACTGAAGAAATCAGAAACAGAAATGTTGAACTAAATTATGAAAAGGAGTAATTTCCTCCGAAAATTTATCACAGTCCATCTTTTGTGGTTACTTTATACTGTTTGAGTGATTTCTACCGTTAACTATGCGGATGCCAATGCTATATCAATGTATGATTTTAGCAGAATTTTTTTTTTGATGCAATGAGTGATAGCAGAGGAGCAACCTCTATAACACTCCAATTTATTAAGCCAACAAAATGTGCATGACAACGGAGGGGACCCAACCAAAACCTCTGGAAAAAAAAAAAGCAAAACAAACAAGTTAACGAAACATAAATTGTGGAAGACCCAAAACATCACTCTCATAGAAAGACAAGAGAAATGGAGGAGGCACATCCCACCATACTTGCTCCGACAAAGATGTTCCATGATTAGCTAGAGCATCTGCTACCTTATACCCTTCTCTAAATATGTGTGAAGATTTGAAGTTCATTTGTGAGATCCTATATAAGCAATTTAACCAACGTACTCGAAGTTGCCAAGGCATAAGGGAAGGAGAGCGAATCTAATCCAATACAGTAGATGAATCCACCCCTAGCCATATGTGTTTCCAATCGCGAAGCCAAGCAATCTCTATAGCCGTAATGACTGCCACTACTACTGCTACAATAGAACTAGGAATATCCAGGTTAGAAGCAAAAGCACCAATAAACTGACCTTTATAATCCTGAAAGACAGCACCGAATCCTCCAATACCCTTTCTGTGATTCCAAGCGTTGTCAGAATTAATCTTGATCCACCTAATAATGGGGGGATGCCAACTAACCTCAATCACTCTAGGAGTACGTCGCGCTCTACAACAAGCACCGAAACTTTTCAAGATACGTAGATCTTGAATTATATCATGTATATGGCCTGTTGCAAGATGACTAGCTGCTTGGATATGCCTTGAGATTAGGTGACAAACCCCAAGAACTGAAAATGTCCTGCTCTCAAATCTGATTTGATTTCTAACATGCCAAATATACCACAAAACAATAGTGAAGCATATTGTTTGGAAATTATAATATTGTAGGTAGCTTGTGTCTAAACTCTATTTCTTACATATACTTGTGTTATATGATTAGTATATGTATCTGAGCACTGTTCTTGAATTTTCTGAACATCCTCCATGTCTAATGGACTTGTCTTCAAAACCTAAGATCCTTTAAAGAGTTGATAATTACATAACAAAATAGCATCTGATCCGGTCATTGATATCACCTGAGAGACTTTTAAACACTTGAAAATTTAGTATTTGGTTATATATCATTGTCACTTCAAGAGCTGTGCAGTATTTATAAATAAAACACTAACAAAAAAGGTCTTCATCAGAAACACAAGGGAACTGCTACATTTGAGATACAATACTCCTCTCCAGGAGAGATAGTAGGAAATGGGTTCAGATTTTCAAAACCAAATTCCGAGTATAGAGTTCTCACTCAATTCATTAGAAATAGACCAAGGAATTGACAAGTGGTACCAATTGTGCAAGAGGGTCGAGAGGCATGTGAACGTTATGGTTTGTTTTGAAACAGTGCATGATAAGATACCTTTGCAGTTAAGAGCTGAGACCTTCTCTATGATAAGGCAGTTAAGAGATATCACTCCGAATCGGCTGTCGCAGATGAACTAATATCACATAATCCTTTGTTTAATTTTTTTTAAAAAAATCAGCTTCCGGCTCAGATCAAGTAGAAGAATATGAATCCAAAGCCTTACCATGGTTACTTTGGGCAGTATGCAACTATTCCCTTGTTTAAGAGCTTTGGACTTGAAGATGCCTCCAACTATTGTTAGAACAAATTTGTGGGTATGGATCATGAGAGTGTTTATGCTTCTAAGGCATGTTGTAGCAACGCTTTTCTTAAGATATTATTTGCCCCACTATCAAGTGTGCAAAAGGGATAATCAAATATGCCTCTAGGATACAATGAAGCCCAACACAATACTATTGTTGTTCAGCGTCTTGGACTTACAAAGATCAACCTAAACACTCAAAAGAAGGTTTAAAGATGGCTCAAGGCTACTAGAAACTAATAGTGCAGTTTGTAGGAGTTTTATCTATGAAAAAACAAGAAAATGGTGAATATTGGAGGCTTAGATCTTTTCAGTATTCTCTGGGATTCTCTTGGATTGTCCCATTCTATGGAGAATGAATCATTTATATAGAACTTTATGTACCCCTTCAAATAGTAAGGTACCTTTTCATTTGTATCATTTGAATTTTGGTCATATCACTTCACTCAGATAAATTCAAAAGGTGCAAACATAAATGACACCTTTTCATTTATTTATCAAAGATAATATTTTGAATATCTCTCCAACAATCCTCCACCATTTTCAAAATATAAAGATATAAAGAAAATACAGTTTTTTTTTTTTTTTTTTAAATCATTTTGAAATTCTTGAGCATAATCTTGGAAAGCTTAGTGTATAAACTAAGGTGTCTTTTGGGCTTGAACCTTAACTTAGTGAGAACGCATCAAAGTTAAGTCAGAATAGTGAAGTGGCCTCGGCTTTGAACTTGAGATTCTATGTGACTTAACCTGACACATTTCACACACTATCTTTCTACTCCCTTTAAAGTGTTTTTACAAGCCGACACGTGGATTGGCCTTGTGTCTATATCCTATTTCATGAGTGCTCTAGGGACTAGTCCAAGTCGCATGGAAGGCGGCACCGCCTTTACACTTATATAGGTAGACATGTAGTACCCCTATGTTAGCCCTTTAGAGCAACTCCAACTGATTCCCTATATTTTGATTTTTCTCTACTTTAGGAAAAAATGAGCCTCTTTTGCTCCAACAGATTTCCTATAACTATCTCTATTTTAGGGAAAATGAGGAGAGAGAAAACCAAATCCCTATATTTGTAGTAAACTCTAAAATTTTAAAGAAGAATATGAAGATTTTATAGATTACTATAAACTAAGGAATCTGTTGGAGTTGTAGAAGAAAAATAGGCTAAATGTTTGACTTTTGCTTCCCTATAATAAAAAAATTATAGGGAAGCTATTGGAGTTGCTTTTAGTGCTGCAGGACGCCTAGGCATGCCATCAGCCTTGTGCCATGTCGAGGCGAGGCACGCACATGCTAGCTGGAAGCATGTGCAAGCAAAAATGCAAGGCAAATCAGTAGGTAAGGAGGAATGATAGGTGTACTTACATGAGCATTTGCCTAGCATAATTAGCTATAATGAGCCACACTAACCCAGATTCGACTATCTAGCAAATCCCTAAACGTCATCTCTGTCAAAAACACTAGAAGAGACCCCCAAAAAGCATGTTGCGCCCTCAGAGCACACCAGCGAGACACAAAAACCACTCAAATCGAAAACCCAGAAAGTAGCAAAGCAAAAAAAAGAAAAGGCTCAGAATCACTAACCTACTGGTGTGGGAAATCAGGAGCGTTCGAACTTTACGTCTTCACTTCCAGGGACCCCTTTCACCAAAACACCGATCTCTCGCTCGAGTGGCAAAGGTCACTTCTCAAATGCCTGAGGACAGAGCTTGAGGATGACGAGAAAGTTTGAAGTAGAGATAATGGCGACAACCTCTGGTTTTCCCCCCTTTTAATGTCAACATCAATCAAATCTAGGCCGTCCGCCAAAAAAAGACTTCACTCTCCAGCCGCACACGTGTCCCACTATCGCATTTAGTTTCTAGAATAACCGAGGCGTCACCTCAGAGACTGAGTCGATAATTACTCGCATTAATGACGAAGAGACCGACGTTGGAGGATTTACAATCCCAAACGCTAGACCGACGCATGACGGCCACGTGGCAGAAGCCATTAAAGGGGGTGGGTATGCCAATCATCCAGGTTCAATGCCCCTACACCAGAGGTAACTTCTCCTTATCTTGTAAGCGAGTCTCCGCTACGCGTAACACCGGTAGCAAAACTTCTCTCCTTATCTTGCAAGCAAGTCTCCGCTACGCGCAACACCGCTAGCGGAACTTCTCCCTCTTACCTTGCAAGCGAGTCTCCACTACGCGCAACACCGCTAGCGGAACTTCTCCTTATCTTGCAAATCGATTCTCCGCTACGCGCAACACCGCTAGTAGAACTTCTCTCTCTTATCTTGCAAGCGAGTCTCCGCTGCACGCAACATCGCTAGCGGAACTTCTCCTTATCTTGCAAGCGAGTCTTCGCTACGCGCAACACCGTTAGTGGAACATCTCTCCTTATCTTGCAAGCGAGTCTCCGCTATGCGCAACACCGCTAGCGAAACTTCTCCTTACCTTGCAAGCGAGTCTCCGCTACGTGTAACACCGCTAGTGGAACTTCTCTTTATCTTGCAAAGCCAGTCTCCGCTACGCGCAACACCGCTAGCAGAACTTCTTTCCTTATCTTGTAAGCGAGTCTCCGTTACGCGCAACACCGCTAGCGGAACTTCTCCCCTTATCTTGCAAACGAGTCTCCGCTACACGCTGGGAGGCGACAATCGCCGCTAAGCAAAACATCGCTAGCGGAATTTCTCCCTCCCCTTGCAAGCGAGATAATCGCCCCCTTACCCACGGCGGAGGGATTCCCGCCACCTCCGATTCCTCAGGCTACACCTCATACGGACAACGACCGCCACGCGCCTGAGTACAAGTGTACTCCTTGATCTTTAGTAAAGACGGATTAAGCCAAAAAAATCTTTTTTTAGTGTTGCATTAAAACCGTGGTCCTCTGGGATAAGTACGGGGACACGTTAATAGTCTTTGACGGCCCTGATCAGGCACGTTGACCCCCGCCACTTGGGTATCAAAGTTTGGGCTCGCTACCCAACACTCTCTGTTTAACATAGATCCCCTCAACAAACAATACAGAGACCAAACAGAGGTCTATTTTAGCCGGGGAGTGGGGGACTCCATAGGGGGCCTAGCAGGGGCCCACCTGAAAGGGTATAAAGCATTTTCTCAATAAGTCTGTGGTTGACAACGCACTGACGCTAATTATGCTTTGCAAGTCTAGTGGGAGTAATGCTTCAAACCGCTAGGCAACTCCCCAACCAAGATTGCCCTCCTTGATTGGAGACTTGGGAGACTTGTACTTACATGAGCATTTGCCTAGTATAATTAGTTATAATGAGCCACACTCATACTACTGTCAGCAATACCAGCTCTCGCCATAAGAGTCACATATGGGAACACAGCCAAGCAGGCTACCGCCTAGGCCCCGGCTTACCCCAAGATCACCACTGACGCCGCCACGCACCGCGCTAACACAGCATCAGAAGCTCCAGAAGCTGGGAACTGGTGGGCTACTGGGCGTCATGGGCCAGGTTAGGCCAACCTCGACCAAGCCTAGCAGACCCCAGTCTCGTAGCTGGCAGCAAGGTGTAGGCATGTGAGTTGCGATACATGGCCTGCAGCGCAGTACATATATGCCTCCTACAAGCATGGGATGCTTGACACTTGACAAGGGAAGTTACCTAGTAGTTGAGGGCAGTTACCATATGGTTACCAAGTGGTTACTTAAGCAAGGCAGTTGGCTACGCAAGGATAACTTCAAGCGGTTAAAGGGAGTTACAAGGATTGTTTGGCAAGCATGCATGCTGCCACATTACCCTAGGGCGGTTGGGGGTGTCAACCGCCATGCACATTGTTGTGCAATATAAACCTAACTGTGGGGATGTCATGGGGTAAGAGAGTCTATGTTGTTGGCACATAGAACAAATGGTGATACTAAGAGCAAGTACCTACTTAGTGAGTGGCTAGGCAGATTGAGTGTGTTGGATCACTAAGGCTGAAAGCACTCGTGATAGTCGTTAGGCAGATTGGGCATGTTGGATTGCCAAGACTAAAAGCACTATTATACTCTTGTAATCCTTTAGTTGAGTTAAAGGTTGGGAAGAGGGCTTCCCGTAAACACTTGTGTCTTGGTTGTGTGTGTGTATGCTTGTATACTCATTGCTAAATACTTAATAGTTGCACTGCGTACTCTAGCAAGCGAGTGAGAGAGGTGGGCTGTTCAAGTAGAGAGGGCTACTTAGTGCCATCACAACTGATAAAACTACACCCCTGTGACAATTTGGAATCAGAGATTCAAGCTCTATACTATCCACAACGGCCGGAGGGAATGATACTCTGATGGAACGTGTGGCAAGACTCGAAGATTTCATTGGCGACCCATGAGCGAATTGGGTGGAGGCCTTATCAGTGCAGTGCATACGAATGGAGGGAACCGTGAGGGAGATGGACAACGCGCTCAAGCGGTATGTCACGGAAGTCAATGGTAGGTTAGCTTCCATCTTGGAAGAGGTAGCCAGCCTAATGAATGAGGTGAAGCCAACTGGCGAGGAGGCAAAGTCCGATGTCAAAAACTTAGATCTCTCTCTCTCTCTCTCTATATTTATATATATATATATATATATATATATATATATATATATATATATCTCTATCTCCCTCCCTCCCTCCACCCCCCTGATCTCCACCTCCACCTTCGGCGTGGAGATGGCGATGGCGACGATAGCTTCCAAGGCTGAAGAGATGAAGAAGCTTCGGTCGAAGCTACCTTCTGGAGTCGAATGTTGTGATATTTTATTTAAAACTCGCAAGCGCACGAATCATCATTAGTATAGTGTGCAAGTACGAGGTCGTTCCAATTGAGGATTGATAATCAATTTAAATCCTAACCTAATCAATCCAAACACAAAATAAACAATAAATCAAGATAAAGAAGATATTGTTTTTAGATTTTCGAATAAAGAAATAATGTGAAACAAACAAACAATGATAAAACCTAAGGTTTCAGAATCAACCACTAACAATTCTATTTATGTTTCTATGCAAGTAACAGATTGTTTTGTTTCTCTAGATGACAATTCTCTTATCTAAGTCCAAGTACGACACTTAGACCATAGTTTTCCTTAAGTGTATGATGCTTTCCAGGTACGACAAAGGTCGTATATCCTAACATGCAGTTTATCCAGTTACGACATAAATTTAACACATAGGACTGATTACGTTTTAGGAAATAAGAGAATCATGCAAACCATTACTTCAGGTACGACAATAATGTATTTCACAACTCTTAATCACAAGAAGCTAATTTGAATTATATTACAGGTACGCCTCAAATTCATCTTCTAATTACTAGATGCAAAGTCCTGAGGTGATCAATCAAAGATTTTAAACATAAAGCATCAATTCAAATAGTGATTAAGAATTTATCATAAAGAAACTATAAATCCATCAATATAACATCAATGTACATAAACAATCATGATAGGGTATCATCCTAACCCTAGAAAAAGGTTTAGCAAAATATAACTAAATAAAACATAGGAAAAACATAAAAAGAATAGAAGGGAAAAGAAAGGGAAGATGGACGAGTCGTCTCTGCTCCTTGGGCATCTAGATTGTGGTCCCGAGACTTCCCTCTCATGTGAAATTTGTGCTCCCTTATATAGGGATGATTTTTGCTCATCTTTGGCTTCATGTTTCCTTGTAAAACTTGAGATTAGATTCCTTTCTTGATTTGGAATGGGAAAATCTTGAAATATTAGAAGCAGAAATACATGTGTTCTTTGCATCCTCATCTGAATCAACTTCCTTGAAACATTAGGATTGATGATCTTGAGCCACGGAACTTGAGTTCTCTAAGAATGTTTGTAAACTCTCGAGTAGATTTTCTGTTCTGACCTATCTTCACTTAAATGACCATAACTTGCTCAAGAAATATCGAAATCGAGATCCGTAAAATTCTACAGAAAGTAGACATCCGTAACTTTCAATGACATAAGGATCATTGTCTGATTCGATCTTAGAAATTCCCAGTAATTTGGCCAAGTTGGATGTTCTACATAGACAAATTCCCAGTCTCAGATTGCACATTGCCTTTCAATCCTACTTAGCTCATTTTGGCTTCTATTCTTCTTTTTATGGAACAAACCTACAAAAACACTAAAAAAATGTAAATGAATCATAAATAAGGAGAACTAAACATAAATGTCAATATTACTAAACATAAGTGTCAATATTGTTTGGCTCCAGTTTTTCTTGAGCTCGTCAACAGTCTCTTTTCTTGCGTGGGCGTGCCAGCACCATTCGGGTGCGGTCGTCGGGGGTGTCCCTTGACCTGACTTCTTCTGAGCGATTGTGGATGAGGAGAGCACCAACCTCGTCGTGGGGTTCTTTGTGCCTCGTGGCGAGGACTTTTGCTGAGCCTTTTCAAAATCACAATCGATACTCGATGTTGTAGATCGAGCAGAGCGAAAACCACTGGGAAGTGAGGAGAACTTGCTAAAGCGTGACTCTAGCTTGGCTGGTTTGCGAGGGCGTTACCCTTGCTTGGCTGGTTCCGTAACCGTTGTGGTCGTGGTACTACAGTCGGCTCTCAAGGAGACTAGGACCAAAGCACTTTGATAGAGGGTTTGGTGGTACTGAAAGTTGGCTCCTAAGGAGACTAGAACTTGGAGTGTGATCACCGATAAGAGAATGAGAGGAATTGCTCTTAGAGAGGTTACTCTAGAGAGAACTTAGATCATCTTATAGATGTTTTGATGAGTGAATTTGTGAGATAATACTTGAGCCTCTATATATAGGCTTCCAAGCAACACTATTTGGCCTTTAAACAAATCATAGTGGGTTAGGCAAAATTCACTAACACTTAGTGGATTTGTTAGGCCAAATTCACTAACACTTCTTTATTCCTTTAATTTTTATCTCCACTAAGAATTCATATTTAACCTTCGACTTCTTCATATGAAATGATCCACCATGGATGTAGATTATTGTGGTAAAATTTCAGAATTTATTTCCATGTGGTTGGGCCGAAAATGCTACTGGACTCCTTACAGGTCCAGTTTTCCAGTTTTGCTTCTGCAGAAAATTGGACTGATTGTTTGAAGGTTTTCCACTTCGAACAAGCTCTAGCACTCTTCATAAGAAATGATCATTGGGATGTCTAGAATGAATCTGGAAAGTTTCAACTCATTTGAAGATCGGATGGTTAGTCTGCCGCCCCTCCGTCCTTGTTTAGCTTGGTTTCTCCTAACCGAAGTAGGAAAATGTGCTAAAGTTGACTTTTCATTTCCACGCTTCCATAGTAGGCTTTATTTAGCCTCTAAATATATATTTCGAACTTGTCGACAATATATAGCTTGAGCCACTAATATTGGCTCGATTTCTCCAAGACGTGCCTTGTCAGGCCAAAATGCTCATTTTGGGTCCAAACAAATATTAAGAGGCATAGAAATATAGGATAATATGAGCACATCATCGAACTGCATCGATAATATGTCTCTCCTTCGATCTGCAATCTCCAGCCACTCCGACGACTTCAATGCCATCCGATTGATCACATATCCCGAGGCCCTCCGCAGCCTCTTATCTGCCTCTGGAAGTAGCAGCGAACTCAGCCGATGGTCTCTTTGTGAGTTCGACGACGACGATGACGCCACCAACAACTTTCTCCGGTCCCGGATCTGCATCCGACGAAGATAGATGAAGATGTGGGTGCCCAAATCATTTTTTTTTTGGTAACTGTGGGCAGAAGTCCGAGAAGGAAAGAAAAAAAGAAAAGAAAAAAAAAACGTTTTATTATCTCGTAATGAAGGTCTATTGGGGGGTAATAGATTTTTGTTAAATGTCTATTGGAGGGCAATAAACATTTTGAATTGATATAATCTCTTCGTTTTTTTTCTTTAATCAAAGTTTTATTTGTCTAATTTTAGGAAGATTAGTTCCCATTCCGGCACTGAAAGTTCTATGGGGAAATAGAGGTTTATTGTCTCTCTATAGGGGGGCAATAGATGTCTATTGGGGGCAATACACCTTTCCGGCCACCAATGAGATCTCCGACGACCTATTTGGGGACCTCCGGCGAAGTTTTCAGATAAGCCCGGTAGGTAGCGACCGGTGACCGGAATTCGGTGAAAGTTGGCTGGAATCTAGCTGCTAGTGACCGGGCTCGGGCAAAGACTCCTTTGGTGTCTCTCCTTCCATTTTCTATCACACCCCGAATTTCAAATAATCTTTATTTGAAATTCGGGGTGTGATAGTCTCTCTTTCTCTCTCTCTCTCTCTAAGTAACAAAAGGGTGAAGGTAAAATAGTCTCAAAAAAAAAAAAAAACTTAATGGGGTATTATGGAAGACTTCCTTAGAGTGTTTTGAGTAAATAAGAATTAAAAAAACTTAATAGGATGAATGGAAAAAAAAATCTCTAGAAATGTTGACAAAAACTCAATTTATAAATTTAACGTCGTTCACATTTGTATAAAACACATATTGCAAAAGACAAATACATCCAATAACTCTCACCTCCTTGATCACTTTTTTTTTTCAACCAGAGGGAAAATTCTAAAGCAACCATTTCAATTCTAACACCAGGCAACGTAGAGATTGCAACAAAAGAAGTTTAGCAGTCAGCTATAGAACTAGATCATGTTCTCTCTCCCTATCCTGTGTGTTTAGAGTTTGTTTATACTTGATACCTATCATAAGCTAAAGCATTTCACATATTCAACTCCTGAATCTCTCTTAATATGCTGCATTTCCTTCCCTGGCCACATCTCCCGACAACTCTCTGGAGACCTTTAAGAAGTTCCCCAGCAACCTCTGATCCAAAACCATATTTGGTACCTTGTCCCCAAAGAAAACTTTCATATTGTCAACAATAGCCTCGATAAATTTGAGCTTAAGGAATTGCGGAGTAAGCTTCAGTCTGTTTGCTTCAGCCTCTTTCATGACTTTGTAGAAATCAACATCTGCTACACTCTTTTCCCGAGCAAGATACATGTCATTTTCAATTTCTTGCTGCCTCCTGGAACTGTCCTTCTCCATCAACTTTTGCTCCATGAGAATCTTACTCACATTGGCATTCTTCTCGGCTTCACTTATAGCTATCTTCTTCTTGGTTTCTGCCTCTTTCTCCACCACTCTCTGTCTCTCAATAGCAATTAGGACCTTGGTATGTTGCTCCTCCATCTGCTCAAAGTTATGTCTTACACTATCTGGGATAGTCGGCTTTGTGACACGGACACTGAAAATTTCAATACCTGGAGCATAACTTGTGCAATCACCCTTAAGAGCTTCTTTCATCTTTTCATCAATCTGATCGAACACATCAATGTAGACCAATGTTTTCAAAGGCGATTTAGAGGCGAGCCCGAGGCGTGCTCCGGTGTGAGGCGACCGGCTTGCCGGTTCAAAATGAGATTTGCTACTGGAAAAGTGTCCGCCCAGGCGTCGGGGTGGCGTTTTTTTGCAGAAACATAGCATAAAAGCGATGGAGCAAGAGGAAGAAGATGAAGTCTAGGTGTTTTTTCTTTTTTTTTTTTAATCAACTGGGCCCTTTTTTTCTGTAGGGACGACGTCGTTAGGAACTTTGGATTATGGGATTTCTCAAAACGAGGTTGTTTCCTCCTATGTAGTTTCCAAAAGGGCTAAATACTGTTTAGTCCTTCAGCTTTTTACCATACAACATTTCAGTCTCTGACCTTCTAATTTCACAAGTTTAGTCCCTGTACTTCAAAATTTCAGGTCAATAGGTCATTGCCGTCTAAAAGTCACGGTGAAATGTCTATTATGCCCTCAGTTTTTTTTTTATAATAAATTTATTCCTTTCTTTTTTTTTAATTCTTTTTTCATTTTTTTATTTATTCTTTTTTTTTTCAAATAGAAAGAAAGAAAGAAAGAAAACAGAAAAAAATAAAATAAAAAAAAGAAAGAAAGAAAGGAAAAAAAATCCTTTTCCAAAAAAAATAAAATAATTAATTAATTAAAAAAAAGAACTGAGGATATAATAGACATTTCACCGTGACTTTTAGACTGTAAGAACCTATTGATCTAAAATTTTGAAGTACAGGGACTAAACGTGTGAAATTAGAAGGTCAGAGACTGAAGTGTTTTTCGAGCAAAAGTACAAGGAGTAAACAATATTTAACCCTTTCCAAAACTATTAATTATTTCCCACACTTCTTTTATGTCGTGCACAATACTATTAATTATTGCCAATGTTTGTACAATTATTCATTTTAAATCAGCAACAAAACCATATATGCCAAAATTGACTTAACAATTTCTTGGTTTTTGCTGGTTAAAGCATGGGCCTAACAATCAATATAAACCATATTTGATTATTCATCCGTTAGAAAGAGAAATGGAAGAGGATAAATATGAGAAAACCTAATGCATTACTTAGGAATGAAAATGATCTTCTATAGAAGACCTTACTTTGGCTCCCCACACAGATGTAGCATTGAACATTGATGATTGTGATGATATTCATGGGGGTGTGGATGGATATGATTTAGTATGAACTTATGTATTATTGAATTTACTGTTATGAAAGTGTTTATTTGGAATCATATTTAAATATATTCATAATATTTATAATGTAGTGTATTATTATAATAGTTACGGGAAAGGCGGTCGCCTTAACGCCTTGAAGTACTTGCCTCGTGAGGCTCTATGCGGTCGCCTTCGCCTTCGCTTTCGCATTTGAAAACATTGATGTAGACATCTTGAAGTGAATGTGAGCTGCAGAACGGCATACTTCACACCATAATTGAGAAGTGTCTCATATACAAATTCCTTGCGAAGCAGGTTAACAACCTCTATCTTCTCGAAGTTTGATTAAAGTTTAATCACGACAAGGAATTTGTATATGAGACGCTTCTCAATTATGGTGTGAAGTATATGAGACACTTCTCAAGGAATTTGTATATGAGACACTTCTCAATTATGGTGTGAAGTATGCCGTTCTGCTGCTCATATTCACTTCAAGATGTCTACATCAATGTTTTCAAATGCGAAAGCGAAGGCGAAGACAACCATATAGAGCCTCACGAGGCGAGTACTTCAAGGCGTTAAGGCGATCGCCTTTCCCATAACTATTATAATAATACACTACATTATAAATATTATGAATATACTTAAATAAGATTCTAAATAAACACTTTCATAACAGTAAATTCAATAATACATAAGTTCATACTAAATCATATCCATCCACACCCCCATGAATATCATCACAATCATCAATGTTCAATGCTACATCTGGGTGGGGAGCCAAAGTAAGGTCTTCTATAGAAGATCATTTTCATTCCTAAGTAATGCATTAGGTTTTCTCATATTTATCCTCTTCCATTTCTCTTTCTAACGGATGAATAATCAAATATGGTTTGTATTGATTGTTGGGCCCATGCTTTAACCAGCAAAAACCAAGAAATTGTTAAATCAATTTTGGCTTTTGTTGCTGATTTAAAATGAATAATTGTACAAACATTGGCAATAATTAATAGTATTGTGCACGACCTAAAAGAAGTGTGGGAAATAATTAATAGTTTTGAAAGCAACCTCTATCTTCTCAAAGTTTAATCACGACACTCCCACCCCCCCCCCCCCCCCCCCCCCCCCCCCCCCCCGCCCCCTCTCCCCTCTCCCCTCTCTCTCTCCTCTCTCTCTCTCTGTACCACATGGAATATCCTTCACCTGATCAGTCTGAAGGGTCACTTGAACAGGCTCAAAGTCAGTTATCAGGGGAATCATGAGACGAAACCCTGGATCTATAATAGTCTTCAGAAGAGCACCTCCTCTCCAATACACCCCAACATGACCTTCCGGAACTTGGTGCAGACCGCCGATTACCAAAGTGAAATTGGCGACAGCAAGGAACAGGAAGAGAACGAAGCAAACGGCCGAGAAATCGCCGCCGCCGCCCTCTTGATTCTGAGGGCGAGGGCGAGGCTGTGGAGCTGTTTCTCTCTGCTGTTGTGAATCCATGGCGGTTCGCTCACTCACTCTCTCTCTCTCTCTCTGTTTGGGTAGCTAGCTGAGCTAGCCTAGCTCTCACTCCTCCTCGATCACTTTGAACTCAAGGGTATATACCTTTTAACTTGACGTGCAAGGAAACTAGCAAAGTGATGGACAAAAAAGGATATATACGAGTTTGATCAGCTATAACTTTGTAAAGTAAAGCTTCCAAATTGGAATGCATGCCAGTGCAGAAAGGCCTCAAAAGATAGAGTTCAGTATAAAAGGGTTTGGTCACTTGGTGTGTTTTCAACGCACTAAGTTCTGAGTAGCTTGGTCTATAGAAACCGCATCAGAAAGGGAAGAGATAAGGAGGAAAAGAGAGACGACGACGAAGAGGAAAAGAATCTTTTGCTATCCAAAGAGAGAACAAACACAATGATGTTGTTCATATGTTTCTCTTTTCGTAATCCTGTTTGTCTCTCGCACTCGATCGATCATATCAATTATCGCTTCATGATGTCAAATCGGCGTATACCCGATAGGAGGGGCAAAGCCGCGAAGAGTTCTCAAAGTTGATCATCAACCCCTACTGTGTCTATGATCCTCATAATTAAATCCTTAATTATATCCAAAATTTTTGCTTCTTACAAATTTTGTTTAAGGTCAGAGAAAGCAGAAAGAATATTAGGTTCCGGAAAAAAAAAAAAGTGATAACTGAGTATATGTTGTGAAAACTTTATTTAAATAAATCAGAAAGCGACTTGGTCATTATGTGTAGGGAAAAAAATAAACGTTTTGATATATTTGATTGCTTAATATGAACTATCAATCGTTTGACAAGAATTATATTTCAGATAGAATTAAAATGTAGAATAAAGAACCTCAATCAGTGATGAGGAGGGGGAAATTGAACTTGAAACCTTGATCATTATAATACATTAATTTTTTTTTATCTTAGTTTGAAGATAGAAAATTGGACTAAAAACTTCATATGAGGAAGAACAGTACTTTTGAAGTAACTAAATTTCGACACATGTCCCCTCTTCATGTATTCTGTAGTTTCATTAATCAAGACTTGAGAGAAGCCGCACCGCCTATTCTTCAAAAAGAAAAAATTTCGACACATGTTATATATTTTGAGCTCATGGTTTGAAACTTTGAACTGAAGTGTTTAGGCTCCTACCATATGTCTATATCTATATGTATGGAATGGACAGCACATGGTGGTTGGACCGACTTGCTTTTGAGGCCTCAATTGGAACCCTATTGGTCCAAAAGCATTGACAGGGGTATTGTGACCTAAGTTTGCTATTGCATCTGCTACAAATTTTGCTTCTCTTATACGTGCTTCAATGAGATCAAATGGAAATGAGTAGCAATCCTCTTTATGTTCTCAATGATTTTGATTAATCTCCGAGGCGGGATGATGACTCCTTTGACTGCGTCTATGACTAGCTTTAATTAAATCGCCCCCCACTTCTATCTTTCTGTAGCCTTTTTCCTTTGCACAATTAAGGCGATTATGAAGGGCAGTGGCTTCTGCAACTGGCACGGTTGTCTTGCCAACATGTCGAATAACTGCTAAAAGAGCTCTTCCATAGGAGTCCCTGATTACAAAACCTCCTGCAGCAGAATCTTTGCAAAGTGAACCATCAACATTGATTTTAATATGATCACCAATAGGAGCATGCCATCTGATTAAGATTGAATGGGAAGATGGCAGCACACCTCTAGTAACTTTAAGGTGGTTATCAGTGTTTCTTGGCATTCTTGCCTTTTCACACCATTCCATAAGATAGCTTGTTCACACTGCCCACAGGGAGGCTACGCCCCTCTTGCTCTTAGGTTGTTCAGTGTTTCCAGAAAGGCATTCAAACGATCCCATAGTCACTGCATCAAGCGTAGTTTTTCGGAGAAATTGTTACCTCTTCACCTTCTCTGAGGCGTTTTTGTTCTATGATTGGTGCCACATATTTTTGTGGATCCTCCAATCTACACTTGCCTTCGATGTCGGCGAATAGCCACCACCAATAAGGGAGGAAAGTTTCTGGAATGCTGCGGGGGAATTGAGCCTTAAACACTAGGGTTTGGTCATTTGCCAAAACCCAATTGATATTGGAACTTGTCCCTTCAGTCCTACACAACACAGCAAGCGCGGTAGGCTGTTACACCAGTCCCACTGGTTTCTCACTGTCCTCTACCAGATTTGACCTGGAGCAGGGGGGCCAACATGGGTGACGAAGCCACAGCTACTGCAGTGGCCAAATAACTTGCTTTACCTGAACTGGACCAAGAATTGGACGGCGTCTTCCACCCAGAAACTGCGTTTGAAAAGTAGTGGCTTCATATAGTCGATCTCCACCCTTAGACGCAGAACCCTAGTGCGAAATGCCGACCGCATGATGAGCTCTGATCAAAACGCCAGAGGCATACCATGCCTCATCCAGTATGTCGACGTCTTCAAAGGCACCGCCGCTGCCTAACTGACGCCTTTGTAGTCTGCTAATGCTATCGGGGCTTTGTTGAAACTCCCTGGACCTCATTTTCAAACCCTAGCCTTATCAACCAGATCTGTGGAGGAGAAGAGAACCCGATTGTCTTCACCAACCTCTTCAACTCAAAGAGTACCATTAACTCTACATGCAAATCTAAATATTCCCAGAAATAAATGACGAGAATACTCCTTCGCCGTGAGAAGTTTGGGAAAGAAGACTTCAGGCTGTCACAAATCCTTGGACAGATGCAGATCCACCGTCTCTTCCCTTCCACTATAATAAGGGAGGAGGCAAGGCGTGCAACCATTGCATCAATTGAAGCCATTGCTGTGGAGAAAAAAAACTACGCAGACGAAAACCCTAACCCTAAAAACATAGAGAAAGCAGTTGCGTCTAGCAGGAACGTGAGAATTTATTGTGCACGTACCTTTCAAAGAATAATGTGATGATTACTTTTTTTTTTCTCCATTAGTAACACATTTACTATATACTATTTCTCAAGGCACTGTTCATCAACTTAAAAACAGTGCCGGCTCCAGTCGAGTCGGTCATGGATGAAAAGACGATTTTATCCTTGCCTCATCTCTGTTGCCCCGACACCTGTCTATCTGCTCAGAACTGCCGTGTCTTTCCTCTTCGCTCCACAGAGAGGTAGAGAGAGAGAGTGAGAGAGAGAGAGAGAGAGAGAGAGAGAGAGTGAGTGAAGGGAATTGATTTTTGTCTCACACCAAAGAAATTGGTGCTCGAGGGTGGTGAGGATCGGTTTGGTTAGAAAACAATTATACACTATATATATTATTTTTGTTTACGATATATCAATACTATGCAAGTGGTTTGGTGGTTGGGGCTTTTATTTGCAATTGTGTTAGGAGGGGTTTGAGTCTCCCTAACCTCAAAATCTGGAATTTATTTTGACATTTTCCATATTTGGTTGGCCATGGTCAGTTTAGGAATTTCACTGCTGTGTGGGCCCCACTTTTGATGAGTTAGAAATGTCATGTCAGTACTTAACATCTGAAATTGACGGAATTGAGTCGGAGGGACCTATTGGATGAGAAGATGATAGTGTGGGGGTGTTTTGATGAAATTAAAAGTCTAGGGACTGAATTGATGTTCGACCAAAACCACAGGGTACTAAACAGTATTTAGCCCTATTTTATTTATACATATCATTTCCAATCTAACTAAATTAAAAAAAATGAAATAATAATAATTTAAGCACAATGCAATAACTGTTCAAGTAAGTGAAGATGATAGTGCGGGGGTGTTTTGATGAAATTAAAAGTCGAGGGACTGAATTGATGTTCGACTAAAACCACAGGGTACTAAACAGTATTTAGCCCTATTTTATTCATACATATCAATACCAATCTAACTAAATTAGAAAAAAAAATGAAATAATAATAATTTAAGCACAATGCAATAACTGTTCAAGTAAATCTAGAATATGTGTCCGGCCCAAACTCTAGGTTACTTGACCTAGTGGTAATAAAGGTAGAATTAGAGATAATATCGGAGAATCTTGGAGATATCTAATCAATTGTAATATTACGTTTCCTTGTAAAACTCTGATTCTATGGCTTGTAATCCTCTATATAAAGAAGCCCATATTATCAATGAAAGCATGTCTCAATTGTCTCCCAATTTCAGTTTTCCTTAAATACGTTACCAGCATAAAGCCCTAACCCTGAAACCTTAAATTCGTAGCCTTCAAAAGGATTCCAGAACCGGCAGCGGAACCACCAAAACCGGTCGGAAAACAACCGAACCGGCCACCGGAAGTTTCGAACCAGCACTCCAAGAAGAAAAAAGAGGGATCCCTGCACTAGTTCACCACCTTCCTACCTCCGATTGCTACCAAATTTTTCCACCAGTAGCGCCTCAACCCCAGCATTCAGGAACCGGGAGCAAAATTCCAAAAACCGGTCTAAATATAGGTGAACCGGCCTGCCAAAAACTGGCAGAAGAAAGAAAAGAAAGAGAAAAAAGGGAAAGGAAAAGAAGCCCAAGACAAAACCCAAGCCCAAGGCAGAAGCCCACTACCACGTCATCATTGGGACCTACTGACACGTTATCATCCGGGACCCACTACCACGTCATCACAAGTCAACTTTTCGGTTAACTTTCTGGCTACTATTCTGGTCAACTTTTCCGACCACTTTTCCGGGCACATTTTCCGGCGACCTATTTCGAGGTTTTTTTTTTTTACTAAAAGTTCTCGTTTTTGAGTTTTTATTCAATTTCTCTTCTTTTTCTCGAGGACTTGCAACCTCCCTTCTTCTACCCCCATTTCTTCTTCATAAGGGAGACCAAAAGCCGAACTGTGGGGGTTCATGCTCACTCCAAGCTTGGAGCTTGTAGAGTCCTCCAAACTTAGAGTTTGTTGAAATGTTATGATCGACCACAAACGCATCATTGTTTCGATCTAATCGAATTCCTCTTGGAATGTGATTTCTTGGAAGTAGTCTCTCGGAAATCCCTAAATTTCTTGGAAGTAACTACGCTCAGAAATTTTATGTGTTTTCGTGGTAGCCTTTTACGATCCGAAACTAACCCTAATTTCTTGTTATCTTTTAGGATGAGTAACCTGAACAAACTGGACTTCGCTCCATTAGGAACAATTAGCTCTAGATATCACAAGTGGGTTCGTGATGTTCGCCAGCATCTCAAGGCCGATGGAATATTGGATATGATTCTCAAGCCTAGGCAGGACGTGCTAACTGTTGAGCAAGTTCAAGCTTTGGAAGCAAATAGAGCAGCCTTAGAGGCAAATAAGGCGAAAAGCCATCATCCTAATGACTTGTCATATGAATGATTCGCTCCAGTACAAGTATATGAATGAAGAAGACCCCAAAAGGTTGTGGGTCTCACTTGAAGAAAGATTTGGCAACGTCCATGACTCTTTGCTTCCTAATCTATAAGTGAGATGACATAGCCTCCACTTCTGTGATTTCAAGTCCGTTATTGACTACAACTCAGAAGCATTTCACATTAAATCCTTAATAGACTTCTGTGGAAAAGATATCACATATGCAATGTTGATTGAGAAGACTCTCTCTACCTTCCCCATCTCTGCATTGATGGTTGCTAAGAACTATCAAATCGATGTTACTGCAGGACGGATCATAAGGTTTCATAAGCTTATTGGAGCTATGAATGTCGTTGAAATGCGTGACAACATCCTTGTGAAGAACAATAATTCGAGATCCGTGGAAAAAGAGCATATTCCTGAATCCAATTATAGTCGCGCTTCTAAGAGAGGGCGCAAAGAGCAAAACCTTAATCTTGGGGATATTTCTGGACGTTCTGGTCCATATAATCGTTCTAATTGGGAAGGTAACCGCCAAAATAGGAGAACGGAACCGAAGAGGTCAACGTGGAAAGAGAGAGAGAGAGGTAACGCCTTTGGCCATGTTGGTAGTGTCACCAACACTAAGAGCCATCCTAATGACGCTTTCAAAGTGCCTCAATCAATGGAGTCTGAGCACAGAGATGTATGTTCTCTATATGGAGTATTCGGTCATTGGGCACACATTTGTAGAGCTCGTGAAGAAATTGTCACCGCCTACAAAGCAAATTATGAAGCAAGAGAAGCTCACTATGTGAAACAAGAAGATCAAGAAGATGATCTAGAGTGAAGGGTTGGAGACTACAAATCTGGCTGGGATCAATAGATTGCCAATTCTGTTTAAGTCTTTATTTTTCCAAGAGATGTAATAGGCAATTGTCATATATTTCTGTAGTAAATGCCAATGGTTTAGTCATTCTCCAAGTAGACTCACCCAAAGTAAGTGTGATGTCTAGGAAGGTTCTGAGATTAGTGGTACTTAAGTGAGCCTTGCTCCACCGACATCTCTCTACTCACCTGGTCACATTTATTTTGGAACTAGCGAAAGAAGTTAGACGACTACTATTGTTTTGCATTAGCTAGCATTTTAGATTAGATTTTCTTTGGTCAAAGAGACAATGATGTAACTCCGTTGGCTTATGAATAAAATTTTGAGTTCTTTTTATTATGATTCTATTTTGATTCTGAGCATATGACTTTTTGACTATGATGGCTGGGCTATCAGTATTAATTCAAGGACCATGGAATAGCCCAAGTTCCCTTGCCAAACGGCACCTTGATTACTGTCATAGAAACTCTCTACGCTCCTAAGAAAAATCGCACCTATGAATAGCTAACGGATTCCATGAGAAAACGCATGTAGAGAATGAAAATGTGTTCCTTTGCAATACCTCTAACGATTGCGAACAAATGCGTATCTTAGAGAAGTTTATGTCTCTCTAGTGGAATCTATGTCACTATTCGAGCTATTAATCTAATAAAAGTTATGAGAGAAGAACTCTTAGATTTAGACACATATTGGCTTTTTCACGACAGGATAGGTCATCCTAGTCATGATATAATGATCCTTCTACAAAAGACTTCACATAGACATCATTTCTTTCAAGCGAAACAAACCATGAATCAAAAGTTGATTCCTGGACTAAGTGTGACCGCTGCCGCTGCCTCCGGAGCCTCCTCCGTCCACTACCAGCCTAGGGCTAGCACAGTCCCTATCCATGACGCCATAGATGGCGTCCATCATGGTGATGGCGCCCTAGGTGATCATGCAATCACCGACTTTGCTTCAAAGAGAGTTTCAGGCACTCAGGCCTAACCAAAATCCTCATTGGTTGATTCTAAGGCTTCTTGCTCGTTTTACAAAGCCCATTCCTTAGAGAAATTAGGATTGAAACTGTCATATGCAAAGGATATAAAAATACTCATTCTGTTCTTACATAGAATCTGTGGGGATTCTATGGACTAATTCAACCAACTTCTGGACGTTTAAATATCTCATGATGTTGGTTGACACGGAAATACGTTGGTCAAGTTGTGCCATTGTCCATTTATAAATGCTGCTTATAATACACTCCTACAACATATCATATGACAATGGGCTCACTCCCCGGATCATCCTATTTTGTCAATTGGACTTGACGATGCTAGAGAGTTTACATCGAAGACTTTCTATGGTTATTGCAATGAGACTAATGTTATCATATTCCCATAAACACACCCAAATGGTCTTGCAGAAACGAGGTAGTCCGGACATTAGTAATGTGCACCAATCTCCTAATATCCGCTTGGGGTGATGCAATATCATATGCTGCTATGCTAATTCGTCAACGACCTACCGCCACTCAATGTATCTATGTGTTATAGCTAGTAACTGGGTACAAGTATTTTGTACTTACACACATTTGAGTGAGCAATTTTTGTGCCAATTGTGCCGCCATAGCGTACTATAATAGGTCCTTACAGACGAATGGGCAACTCAGTTGGATTTGAGACTCCAACAATCGTCCGCCACTTAATGCCCTTGTAAGGCGATCTCCTTACCGCTAGATTTGCGGATGTCACTTTGATGAGACAGTCTTCCGGTTGTTAGGGGGAGATAAGAACACGAATGGTCAACAGGAATGACAGGAATTTTCGTGCTTTGTCCCTACTATGTCTCATCTTGATCCCCGTTAAAGTGACGAGATCACACAAATATGTTGCAAACATGCCTGCAAGGAAGGACGTCCCTACGAGAGGACGTAGCGCCACTCTACACGGAGGTAGGCATGGCGCCAATGCCAAAGAGAGTGGCACTCTGGCATTATAGGTCATGGCCCCAGCTAGGATGCATGGGAGGCCTGTGGGTTGGAATGATACTTTGGTACACTCCAATCCTTAGATCATCGACACTCAAAATCGGTCTCATGAGTATCTTTTGAGTTATGGTTATTGTTGGGGGACACCTCGACGTCAGAACCTATTCCTGAGAATATAGAGCTCTTTGAAACTTACTCTAGTGTACATGAGACGTGGGATAAAAACTCCATCATAATTGATGATGCCACATTTCATTGCGCATGATTTTGTTAAGTTTGATGATATGAAACTACGCTCCGTTGATGAATGAATACCAACGTAGAAAAATTTGGCATAAATGAAAATATGTGGTCCAGGTTAAGTTGGATTCTCTAACGAAGAGGAAGGTTTTGGTGCCAGTGATGCCAACACCACCTAACATAAAACCTATTGACTAATGGGTCTTCGTTAGAATGCATGATGAGAAAAAGATATGGTAATTTCGCCTTATGGCGCAAAGCTCTTCACAAAATTCCCTGGAATCGACTACGATGAGACATATTCTCTCGTAATGGATGTGATTACAGTCCAATGCCTTGTCAGTTTGGTAGTTTCCAAATAACTGAACATGCAGCTTATAAATTTGGTCACTACGTATCTCTATGGGGATCTAGATACGAAATATACATGAATGTTCATGGTGAATTTCATTTACCCAAGTCAAGTGGCTCTAGACCATGGAGCGTGTTTGCAATAAGGTTGAAATGCTCACTAAAGTGACTACTTCATTGGGAATGGATATGCCCGCGCGTTTACATAATAAGTTTCAGATTCTATCACGGTTCATGTTGGACATGATCTTTATTAGAAGCCCTTAAAGACTTAAGGGAAACCACTCAACACTTGAAATCCGATTTTGAGATGAAGGATTTTGGGAGAACAAGTTTATGTCTTGGTTTGGAACTTGAGCATCATGTTGAGAGATGCTTAGGCATTTTGACAAGGTCAAACCTTCAAGTACCCCCATGATCGTCCATAGTCTTGATCCTGAAAATGATCCTCTTCTTCCGAAGGATGATGGCGAAGATGTGCTAGAGGCGGAAGTTCCCTACATCAGTACATTAGGCGCATTATTGTACTTAGCTCCATGCACAAGACCGGACATCTCATATGTTGTGAACTTGTTAGTTAAGGTATAGTTCTGTGCCAACGCGATGTCATTGGATTAGTGTAAAAGATATCTTTTGGTACTTGAGATGTACGATTGATATGAGCTTGTTCTATCCCTACAAAGAGACGATGGATTTAGACCCATCATATGTCATGAATGCCAACAATAGTGGTATGCGTTCCCTCTCCCCATCCCATAACATTAGTGTTTTGGAAGGTTTTGCTGATGCTGGGTATCTCTCTGGCCCACACAAAGGTCATTTCCAAGTGGTTAAGTGTTCACCATGGATAAAGACCATGATATCTTGGAGGTCTACAAAATCTACAAAATAGACCCTAGTCGTTATATCTTCGAACCATGCAGAGATTATTGCTCTTCACGAAGTGGTTCGTGAATGTGTATGGATTGGATCCATAGTTATGCATGTTTGAACAATTGTGGTTTGAAGTCTACCACAGATGAGCATACAAGCATTTAGGATAATGCTGCTTGTTTTGAACAAATGAAGCAAGGCTACATCAAAAGCTACAACACCAAGGATAATCAGCAAACAACAGACTCTCTTCAAGATCAAAGTGAACTAGGTTCGATCTAAGGACAGTGTGGCAGGCTTGCTTACCAAGTCATTGCCTAAATTCCACTTTCGAGAAACATGTTGGTAGCATCGTTTGCGAAAGTTATCCGAACTCCCATAAAAGTACTCATCATGGGGAGATGCAGACATAAGGGGGAGATGTCTACATGTATGGTTTCCAAACGTGAATGGTGTGTTGTGCTCTTTTTCCTTTTTGACTGAGGTTATTTTTATCCCACTGGGTTTTTGTTACTCGGCAAGATTTTTAATGAGACAACGAGAGAACCATCGTGTTAGGAAGATACAAGGGAGAGTGTTCAAGTAAATCCAGAATATGTGTCTGGCCCAAACTCTAGGTTACTTTGACCTAGTGGTAATAGAGTTAGAATTAGAGATAATATCGGAGAATCTTGGAGATATCCAATCAATTGTAATATTACGTTTCTTGTGGAACTCTGATTCTATGCTTTGTAATCCTCTATATAAAGAGACCCCTATTATCAATGAAAACATGTCTCAATTCTCTCCCAATTTCAATTTTCCTTAAATAATAACAAAATTATTCACCACATTTTTTTTTTATCAAAAGAGGTCAGCCAATTCATTAACTTCAGCAAGCAGTAACACCCCTATGGGTCGACAGAAATAATTGTTCCTCATAGCACCCTAAAATCCTATTCTAAAAAGAATAAAAACCCAACTTAGAAGCGGACAGTAAAATGATTTCAACTAAAACTCCTGGTTTTTGCGACCCAACCAAAATTCAAACAGTACTATGAGCCCTAAAAGCCCATTCCATCAAACCCCATGTCAATGAGGTAGTCCAAATAAAGCGAAACCCTAGTCCAATGATCCCATAGATAAGGCCCACAAAACAGTGCAAGGCCCAAGTGGCCAATCAATCAAGACTTTGGATGGAGTAGGCAAAGAAGCAGTATTACTGCCGCACAAACCACCACCACCACCACCACATCCATCTCCACCCCCAATGCTGCCAATACCGTCGCCTTATTCAACAGCCAAACTGTTGCTGTCCTCACCATCAGTAGTCGAGCCCAAACCAATGCTAACTGCCTGTCGTCTGGACCCAAGGAAACTGAAGTCGTGGTCTATGCCACCATCACCAGCTGGAAGAAGACCCAACCTGAGATATTCAGATTGCCGACGTGCACCGCCCATAACACTACACCACCAACCCTCCAAGAATCTTCGCTGACCTTGCATCCACAATCCTCGTCGTTGTCCTGAGGAAACCACTCCAGACGGGGAGACTGAACACCACAGCCAACCATCTCATCGTCACCCATCACCGTTATAAGAAAAGGAAGCCAGTGTCGCCTCTAAACCGTTATCCAAAAAATTCCAAGTCGGATCCAAAAACTACCACCCCAAATCGATTAACTCGTACGGGGTCCCAAAACTACTCCGCTCAACCATAGCCACTAGGTAGGTCGTTCCCCATTCGAAATTGAACAAACCACACCGCCTCCAACACTGAATGTTTCACACACACACACACACATGATGAACATGCCTAAGCCTGCTTTGGACACCATTGACAAATCAACATAAAAGGTACAAAAGAAAACAACGCCCAAAAGAGAGACTTTTTCAAAACCTTGACAGAGCGCTAGCTCAAAAGAAAAAAGAAAAAAAAAAAAAAAAAGATATTCACCACATTTCTAATTCTAATGCATACATCAATCACTAACCTAGATGGACCCCACTTGTGTAAATTTAGGACTCCATTCATTTTTCTTTCCAATTCAAGGGAAATATAAAAGATGGGAAAGTGCCATTTTCCAAAAAGTAAAGATCTCAAAAAAAAAAAAAAGGTTAGTAAAGATCGGTGAGTAGTGCCAAATAACCAGCTAATTAAAAGGTTAAACGCAATCAATTTCCAGACCAGTTTTCTTTTTCCTTTTTTGGGCTTACAATTCCAAGTGGAACTAAGCTAGCGTCATACGCCATATATACGCGCACGTGTGTATATATAGCATTTATAAGAGTTGAGAGAGAGAGAGAGATGGGTGAGGAGGCTGATCATGATGAAGCACTTCGACTCCCAATTCTTGAATTCTCGAAGGAGTGAGGAATGGAGAGCTATGAGCATAAAAGTGAGAGAGGCGTGTGAGAGTCATGGCTGCTTTCTGCTGTTGGTGCAGGAAGAGATGATCCCGATGCGTTTACGTGAAGAAATGGTGGCGGCCATGAAAGCTTTGTTCGATCTCCCTGAAGAAACCAAGCAGAAGCACACAAGCCCCAGGGCTTACCAGAGCTACCAAGGCAAGTGCCCCATCATTCCCTTGAACGAAAGCTTCGGAATTGACAATGCATGCCAGCCTGATGCAGCTGAGTCCTTCACCAACCTCATGTGGCCTCAAGGGAGCTCTTCTTTTTGGTGATTTCACTTCTCTAATAAATTTACACTCAAATTTGAAGTAGTTAATTTCCCCATTTCTGTATCTGTTTTTTGTTTTTGGGTCCAAGCTGGTAACGTTGTTTTGCGAGTTTATTTGAGATTTCATCGAGCCTCTGACTGGGAATCTAAATTATACAGTACATTTAAGAAAGAATTTACATATTTCAGTATTCAAATTGAGAATCTCTCAATATGACAAATTAGATTCGTCAGAGATCATTTAGGTTAATGAATTATGTTCATACATGCTCTAACAATAAATCTTTCTCATGTCATATATCTAAAGATTATTAAAATTTTATTTTTGGATAAGGGGATTTTTTTTTTTCATGGATTTGAGTACGGAAGGTTTTTTTTTTTTTTTTTTTTATTTGAGAATGTTGAGTAAGGAAGGTTAGGTTTGGATTAAATCTAGTTCTGTTTAAGGTTTGGGGGGTATAGGAAGTGAGAGAGTCTTTTTCCTTAATTTGTGCCCACATTCAAAACCTTAAGGCATGGCAAAAATGTGGGCTTGACATGAAATCCATGTTAGTAATTTTATGAGTATCTTGACATGACAATGGCTGCTTACCCAACACCCTGACTATCAGCGAATGGCTCATTTAATAAGTCTTATCTTTTTGAAACAGATTGAAATTAAAGGAGTGCCAGCTTTATGTGACTGTTTTGTGTAGAGATAGGTCATAGCTAGCTCTATAATGCTTTGCACATGTCCTTGTTGAACTCCTGCACTGGCAGAGATTATCAGTTTCTCTGTGAAATCTAACTGTCTCATCTAAACCAGCTAGCTGCTCTCCTTTTCTGGAATTAATATGCAGAATAGTCAATACCATACCATATAACTTGATATGTAGCCCACCACAAGGGTCCATATACAATAATGGTCGCATTGACCCATGGAATACTTTCCATGAGTTTTTTCGTAGGTTGAAACACAAATTAAGTGATATTACATTTTATGTATTCCGTAATGTAAAAGTAAGTTTTTGCATTCGGTAAATGACGGTCATGCCATGTACAAAGAGACTAAAGCGGATTCGTGCCCACAACCCCACTCTCTCTTTTTCTTGACCAATTAATTTGTGTACATATTTGCTAAACTCTCTTCACATGGCTTCAACTTTTATTCATTAGTTTTTGTTGTTAATCCATTAACTAGAAATTCTTGGTTAAAAGAATAAAAGGAGACTAATAATTTTAAAATATTTTGCATATTAACGTAGTAGTATGAAAAAGAAAAGAAAAAAAAAAACCTAACTAATTAAGTATCTAAAGACTTAAAGAGTGTTTTGTTTGTAGCTCGGCCCGTGTTTGAAACCGAGATTTATTCCTTCCCTCGGATATCACTGACCACATTAATCTATATCTCATGACCCAAAAAAAAAAAAAATAATCTATATCTCAGACTACGTTTTTTTTTTTTTTTTCACTAATTGAAAGCTTTGAGGTTTTCTGATTGCATGTCTTAACAATGTAGTTATTCTCTGTTCTTATATATATGATAGTGAGTGAGACAATGAAATCCATGAGCTCAAAGATGATGGCGTTGAACTTCACCATCCTCGAAATGCTTTTAGAGAGCTTCGGCGTGGGAAAGCACTACACTTCGCACGTGGAGAACACCACCAGCATCATGCGTTTCATGAAGTACAAAATTCCTCCGAGCAACGACAGCGACACATCGTCAGCTGCCGTTGGTCTGGTGCCTCACACAGACAAGAGTGCCCTAACAGTTCTGTGCCAGAACGAAGTGCAGGGTCTGGAGATCCTCACCAAACAGGGCCAATGGATCGAAGTCACAGTCCCCGAACGAGCCGTTGTGGTCTTCGTTGGGGATGCACTCAAGGCTTGGAGCAACGCAAGGCTTCATGCAGTGACTCACAGGGTGATGATGAGTAAAGACATTAAGGAAGACAGGTACTCTTTTGCGGTGTTTGGGTGGCCGAAGGAGGAGTTCATGATTGAAGTCCCGAATGAGCTTATCGACAATGAGCATCCTCTGCTGTACCGGCCGTTCAACTTTGCCGAGTACTTTACCTACTTCACGGCCAATATTCGTGATGATGCACTGGAACTCTATGCTGGAGTTTGAACCTATTGTTTCATACCGCAGTGTCTGCGTGTTTTTAATTACAATTTGCTGTCATTTCATTACAAGAAAACACAGAATATTTGCCTAGCTACGGATCGATTTTAGAAATTAGACAGAATTGCATCGGCATGCATCTTTGTTTGGGAATAATTAAGACAAGGTTATTTCTTGGTTAATTTGTTTATTATTACGGTCCGTTACGATAAACTCTCATACAGTTATGCCTAAAACAACCCTAATTTGCACATAAAAGGACAAAAGTAACTCTAAATCCATTAAACTTGCACACGTTGTGAGATGTTATTGGACGGTCAGTTTTTTTTTTTGGTCAAACGGCCTAATTGAAGATCAGTTCTGTCATGCTGAATCGTGCATGCATCTCATCACTTTGTTCCCTTTTATACATGCATGTACACTACAGGGAGTGGTGACTGGTACCAGACAGATCGATTTCATTGACTCTTTCATTGGCTTTTGCACATTTGCATTACTCATGGTTGTGATCAAATGCATTTGGTCGCGTGACGTTTCTTTTGCTTCTTCATGCAAAGCTTTAGTTATCGTTAAGTCAATATATAGAGTGATTATGGTTTTTTGTGTCTCCATATCCACAAACACTGGCTTTCATCTTTCCTTTCTTTTAATTAGACTGACCTCAAGGTCTAAATTCAACGATGGTAGTTTCATATTTACCAGAGATGATGACAAGTTGATTACTCATTAGTTGTAGTCTAGCTTGTAACTTAAAAATTCGAAAACATACATAGTACCGTGTCCGACACAAGATTTCTTCAAAATGAGTTAATAAATTATTTCATTAATTGTTTTGTTTATGGAAACAAAATTTGGGAAGAGCAAGAAAGTAATCGGAAAATATATTTTACTTTTTCGATATTTAGTTTGTGCATGAATACTTGAATATGAATGTAGGGTAAATTAGTTTTACAATGATATTCTTATTATCAAAACATAAACAATTTCATGTTACGAATAAAATAAAATAAATTCAAATTCAAAAGTTTTTTTTTGGATAAAGTTGGATAATCTTCAAAATGGTCTTTACAGCAAGCAATTAATGCACGCAAAGTATGAGGAAAAATGAATCCCATGAGGCGTGGGAGGATTCACTTTCCCCCAGGTGACAACAATAAAAAGATGGGGCGCCTAATTCTAATAAAATAGGGGTCTCTCAGTGCAAGTCAGCTGAACACCATGATTGATGAGTAGGTAGGTGGGTTAGGTGCACCTCCCGCCTGGTGGGAAGTAATGAGGCTAGTCTCCACCCCTGAATGAAGAAGTAGTGGGTCCCCCTTCCCGCATATACGCTTTTATTTAGATTCTTTCTATTTTTGAATTTTTTATGCAATGGTCTTTTCCTTTCATGCAGGAAAATTGTTCCTTTCCTTGAGCATGCCAAACAAAAGAAAAGATAAAATTTGTCTGCCCAAACTTTCCATTCTTCTAGCCAAACGAGGCCTAAGCAACAATAGATTAGCGAGCTCAAATGAGGTTGAAGATGAAGATGAGTACAAGGTCGATGTGTAAGGTTCATATTGAAGCGTCAAAGAGAGGCGCTGACCAAACTTCCATTATGCTAACTAAATGAGGCCTAAGCAATAGCAGATTAGCTAGCTCATATGAGATTGAAGACGAAGATGAGCACAAGATCGATGCGTCAAGCTCAGATTGAAGCGCCAGAGAGAGGTGCTAACAAGAGAATTAAAGCCCAGGCAAAATATTGGCAACAAACTCAAACGGTGCATGAAGATGATTAATCAAAGATTCATAGAGAGGAGATAATGATCGTGCTTTTCTTTCTTGAACTGAGGCTTTTTCTTTCTTATTGAAGTCCTACCCTAATTTTCTTTGATTGCTAGAAGAGAATTCGTAAAAAATAATAACAAATTATGGGATTTTTTTTTCTCTTATTGTTTATGTAAATATGAGAAACCAGGGAGTCTTTCTAACGAGGACCACTAAAATGAGGACTTGTTGAAGATTTTTTTTTGTGAGACTCATTTTTCGAACACATTTCCGCAAATCAACTATTAGATGTTTAGATATTTATGTGTAGATCATTTTATGTAATTTTTCAACCAAATTGAAAATTGTTAAGACATTCATAATGGTGATATATCAGTTATGATTTATGAACACAAATGGTTCATGTTTGACAAATTTGGTTCGTTGATTAATTTGATGTAGTTTGGTATCTTAACAATTAATAATTTGGAAGAAAATTTTCAAAAGTGATCTACTCATGCATACATAAACATCTAATAATTGATTTATTGTAATGTAATCGAAAAGTGAGTCTCCCAAACTGTTGATTAGAAAGTCTTTAACTAGTCCTCATTAGAAGTGCTCCCTAAGAAAACATCTCTTTTATGAATCATGGTAAATAATTTTTTAGCAGGTATTGAAATAACTTGGTGGCTTCAACCATGGTAATGGTGGTGCCCAGAGGTTTGGTGCCTACCTACATGAGCATAGCAGAGGCAGAGAGTTTGATTAGGATAGAAACATTAGAACTTTAGAGGTGCAGAGTTTAACGCTTGATTTATTCATTTATCTATTTATTCAATCAATTATCATTTTTTTTATAGTAAAATATTTTTGTTTAAAAGATAAAATTTCCATGTGATCAAAATTTTCAAATAAGTAGAAAACATGGCATACTACCACATCATTTGGTATCTAAATTTTATATAAAAATTTGGTATCTCAATCATTTTCCGATTGCAAATGTCATTAATGACAATTTATTTCGAATTTTGGTTTGCTTCATTGGACAGGGGCAACAAGCCCATCACTGTTTCTAATGTTATTGAATTTCCTTACTAAAGAGAAAGAAAGAAAAAGCCCTGAAAGCCCAAGTTGTTGAGCCCAGAAAGCAGCTCGTTGTTTCTTGTATTCTCAACCCGCACTCAACAAGTAGAACAGAACCGACGGCGACGGTGAAGATCACACAAACTCACCGACGCCCAGTTTGACACTGCTCGCGTCCCTTTAAACTCACAACACCAAATCATCGTCTTCTGTTTGTTTGTAAGATCAACAATGCTGCAAGACAACCTGAATGAATTGGTTAGTAAACTAGTCAACTATGCATCACACT